>JARHVA010001227.1:2350000-2450000 GCA_037957365.1 Torreya grandis | reverse complement strand
TTCATTAGCATCTCATAGGATCTTGAGGCCTCACATTTTAATACTCATATTCAATTTTAAGTATCCCTTTTGAGATATAAACTCCAAATTGAAGAGGCATACAAAGCTATAGGATCACAACTTCGAACTCATATGCATTGGCCAAAAATTGGAGATAAAGTAACCAAATAATAATTTTCTCTCCTTTAGTCAAAATGTATTTTTGATAGAATAAAATCCATTAAATATGTTTTGAACATAGTTACAAAATTACCTAATAATTTTCAAGATTTTATGCACCATTAACATGGTGTGTTTTCATCTCTACCCACCACTTCTCAACAAATAACCTTCTCTCTTAATGCCTTGGTATTTTCTCTTTAAATATTTATAAAGCACATATATTTACCTATGATAGACCTCTAATCTTGAATTATCATAAAGAAGTTGTTATGCAAATGGCAACTAGTAAATCCCCACATGATGATGGTTTTTCTTGTGAGTTTTATCAAACCATATGGGATATTGTCAGACATGATCTTCATAGAGTCTTTCTTGAAGTTGTTTCTACCAATTATTTTATCTCTCTCATTAATAAAACTATTGTAATTTTTATTCTTAAGGTTGGTGCTATGATATGGATAGCTATATTTATAATGTTCTAGCCCTCATAATTCAACATCTTCTTCCCTTGGATATTATAAGTCAACAAGCATGGTTTATTCAGCATGGATACATTATGGATAAAGAAATTCATGTTTTGGAAGGTATGTGATGAGATAGGGATTCCAATTAGAAGGTCTTATTTGTGAAGATTTATTGTGAGAAGGATTATGATCTAGTAGAGTGACCTTTCATTATAGCAATGCTTCAAGCTCTTGGGTTTATCATTATATTTGTGTATGTTGTCAACATATATTTTCAATATGTTCATGATTGCATTAGTATAAATAATTACTAATCATATTATTTTTCACTTTATATATTTATTAGGAAAGGTTGCCTTTTATCTCCTCCTCTTTACATTTTTATTGTTCAGGGTTTTAGCTATCTTTTGGATACCAATTCTTCTAGAGGTTTGTTGAAGTGTATTTATCTCACTAATTCAAACCATCATTTTATTAATAGAAAATTCAAAAATTACTCTTTTATTACCCTTCAAAAGGTAAAATATTTTGTTAATAATGGTATGAAATTACTTGATATATTATTACTCAATTTTGGGTCTTCCATCCAATGGATGAAAAATCAATTCTATCACCAATATCTTTCTTGTAAGCCTCCCTAAGTTGAGGTATTTAAATCTAAATAGATTATCCCTAGAGTCCATTTCATATTCTTAGGCACTCCATTACCTTTTAGAATCTTGTGCACTAACTTTTGGTCTTATCTGGTTCAATGAATGGAAAAAAAATAATTCATTTGGATCACCAAACCCTTGTCATTAGTAGGAATGTTTCAAATTTGGCTTAAGGTTTTGGCTTCTACTCATGTCTAAAATTACTCTTGTTTGGATCCTTCGAATGTTGCATATGTTGAATTGGATAACTTTTACATGATTTTCTATGGGCCAATTATGAATTGTATAAAGGATTCCATATAATTTATTGGGACATTTGTTGTCAACCTAAAGAGGTTGGAGGACATAGATAGATTAACATTAAACTTTAAGGTATTTATCATAGTGCCAAACGTATTTTCAAATATTTGGAAGGTGGTAAAATTTGTAAAATATTGTTGAGACATTTCATTTCCCAAAGAAGTACTCTTGACAGAAAGGCTTGACAAGGTATTGGATTGAATTTATCATTACACCTATTCTTGTTAAGATTAGAGGTAAATTTTTTTGAATAACATGTTAAGGCTTGAGAATAAATCAAACTTCACCTCATTTGGGTGGGAGAGGAGTTTATAAATGGTCTATCTCTAAATTCTCATTCACTATGGTGGTCCCCAGTTCTCAATTTTAACTAAGTTACCTTTGTCATGATCCATTGGTAATAATTTTGAGAATATTAAAAAAATTCAATAAAATCATTAAACATTTATTTGGAAATGCTAGTTATGACTGGCTCCTTTTTTTATAACCCCACTCGGTTTGAGTTAAAAAAAATGTGAAAAACTTTATTTATTTATTTAATCAATGCATTCCTTCTTTAGAATTCACCACGAGAATGTATTTAGTAATCTAGATATAAAACTCTATGTATAGTAAATATAGATAATCATGTGACATGTAAAAATCATTGATCACTATCAACATATGGAACACATTATAAAAAAAAATGGAAACTAATTACAAATAGACAACCATGGTTGGTACAATGATATAGTCACTAATGCCAAAGAATAAATAAGGAAATAATTACATCTCATTAGATTAATGTCTAAATAATAATAAATAAAATACAATGTAAAATATACAAGATACAAATTTCTACATAGCATGAGTTTCTGAACTCCTATATCTCAATAAATCTCAAGTGTCATCTCAATGTAAATATTATTGTGAGGGAGAGCATCATTCGAGTAATTTTACACACTAAACATATACCATCAATACCTGACACAATTTCCATCAAGGAATGGCCCTCCGTTCATGGATGAGTAGAATAGTGATAGTGCAACAATCTAGAGAGACAAGATAATACCTGTGTTGTATGATTTCTAAATAAAACATGTGGTGTATCATAAATAAACTATTTATAATAATATATAGCACAAAAATTTAATTCATACATATAAAATGACAAGATCTCACTAACATTACTTGGCCCATGTTTTTAAATAGTTAATGATATCTAGGATCAATCAATTTCATACACAACATTTCATCGACTTACCTTCTTCTAGAATTGTGATTCTAGTAAGCTAGTGAAGTCTATCTCACTAATTTCTTGGTACCAAGAATACAAGATTTGGTCAACATATCTATAACCAATAGATTCATACATATTACTTCTTACTAACAATCACAAAACATTCTAATCATAGGGATAATTAAATAAATACATTTAATCTATCAAACATATGAAAGAATCTCTGCAATATCATTTATTACATAATTAATAATCAAACAAATGTTATTTATAACAAGTGAGTATTATATATTTATATATATATATATATATATATATATATATATATATATATATATATATATATACATATTCTAATTTTTGTAAGCAAACACTACGATATTTTCTTCCAGATTCCATAAAATATTCTAAGCATAGAAGTAACCAAAATACATACATTTAGTTTGTCAAACATATGAATGAATGTAGATATAAAAATTACATTTTTTACCACTTGGGTATAACATACATTAGACTATTGTTTAAAAACATAATAAACTTTATTATATTCCATAATATCATAGTTTATTTTTCATTATCACAATTACACAATTACAAACAATCAGTCTTATAATTTCAAAAATCAAATGTCTCATACTCATAAATAATATGCAAGTAAATATAGTTTATAGCAACCAAGTATATCCTATGTTTAAAGTGAAAATTACTTATAGATTATAGGCATACATCATGATTGCACTTTTATATGCTATATATGTCTAAACATTTATACATATTAGTATACTCATAATATATACTACACATAAGTTTTCAATATCATATGTATATATACTAATAGTCACCTAAATCTAATCAAGGTATTTATAAAATTTTCACAATCATTACATCTATGAATCATCAAGATATACCTTTCAGTTGATAAACCTTTCTATATCAATAATTTGCTCTCATTATTTATTATTAGTTATCAAAATAGAACAAAATAACCTCTAAATCAAATCCACCATATATGACATTCCCAGAGTCCTTTATAAATTTACACTCTATAATAGTCTATGTATTTTATATATATGTTTATAAAGGTTTGAATATGTTAAATTTTTTAATATAAAACTATTGTGCTTTACCTTCATTACTTAATCTCAACACATAATTTAAAGCATAGTAAAAACATGGACTTAACCTCCACACAACTTACGTGTATATGTTTCTTCATAGTTTGAATGACAATATATATATTCATTTCATATATATATATATATATATATATATATATATATATATATATATAACATTAGTAGATCAAGATTTTAGTGACAATATTAAAATTTAACTATATAACATATATTAGTATGGGTTTATCCTGGTAGCAAACAAAATGTTATTTCAGATCACTATATATTGCTATTATATACACATATTAATGATATCCCTATTAGTAATCTATATAATAGTATTCATCTCACTATGTCCATGTACATCCATATTTGTGTACATCCATATCTATGTATATCCATCCTCAATCATGGTCATCATATGACTATGGTTCACAAAGATAAGTAATCACATCTCCATCTATTGATTTACGAAAGAATATATGCCATGAAGTAATCACATATTACTTAGCTATAGTATATGTATATGTATGAAATCCATCATATGTTCATGAAGCAATCATTATTTAATCACATTTATTCTTAATATTGGTTGAGGATATGTTATATTTCATCAAATTTATTCTATATAATATGGATATTCTTTCATTATAATATTATAAGAAAGTAATTAGAGATTATAATATGGTCATGAACTAATCACATCTATATGCATCTTTGCCTGTCATAATATTATAATATCATTGTATTCTACTATCATATCATTACTTTCAATCATTATATTATTGCATTCAATTATTATATCACTGCATTCAGTTATCATATTACAATAATAAAGGGAATTCATACAAAGATCTGATATAGAAAACTGTCATTCAATGTTATAATTAATGTATCGATACACAGTGATAATTAATACATGATTTAGCTTAATAAATAATATAATTAATAATGTTATAATACACATTGTAAAATAACTCAATAATATTAGTATAATACACATTGAAATATGATTTACAGAGATAATTATAACCAATTAGTGAACTATCAATCAATGATTTTCCAAGTTATCAATAATTCATTGTGTCCTATTATATCCTTGGTAATTTCATATTTTACATTGTAAGATAATTTGTTGCATATATGTATAATAGTCATTGTATATATGTAGAATTCGATGTCCAAGATATTTCCCACTATAATAATACAACATCATTCAGTTGGCTTGTTGTACATTATATCACTATATATAATGTAAACAACCATTTCATAATCAATTCATAAGTATCAATGATTAATTAAAACATGCCATGGTTAATTCTAGCTGATAATCATACACAAAAATATATATCACTGAGTATTTCATGAATGGCATCATGACCAGAAAATCAATAAGTTTAGTAGGTAAATTGTATATATTTCATATATATAAATAAGGATATAAACTTAACATAAATTGACATATATATATATATATATATATATATATATATATATATATATATATATATATATATATATATATATATTAACAAATCACACTTCATTGTAGTCTACACTACCCATTATTTTCCTACAGGATATATTTTAATTATATATAAGCTAACCATGAAACTGCAGGATTTTGACTTATATAATACACTAACAACTCAACCGTAGGATATATATATATATATATATATATATATATATATATATATATATATATATATATATATGTATGTATATATATATATATATGTATGTATATATATATATGTATATATATATATATATGTATATATATATATATATGTATATATATATATATCTGTATATATATATATATATATATATATATATATATATATATATGTATATATATGTATATATATATATATATGTATATATATATATATCTATATGTATATATATATATGTATATGTATATATATATATATATATATATATATATGTATATATATATATATGTGTGTGTGTGTGTGTATATATATATATACATATATATATATACATATATATATATATATATATATATATTACTGCAATATGTACAACAGCTCCAAAACATTAAATTTCCACATGATTATAATATTGAATTTCCACAACCAAATTATTGTTTATATCATACTTATGTTTATCACAAGTTATATAATTTAGATAATTTGAACAGAGGAGTATATCACTAACTTTACTCATACCACATAAATAAGTAAACTATATGGTATAAGTATTTACTATATTGAACGGGGTAATTAATGACATAAGTGAATAGCATCTAATTGAATAGATGGTTATTCACTATACATGAATATTGATGAATCAATCTTTGCCATTTAATATTAGAACTAGGCTATATTAAAGAAACCATATATATATATATATATATATATATATATAATTGCTAATTCTTACACATAAATATAGTTCAATAATGATCTCTATATTCATTATTAATTATACATGATATATTTAAAATTCAACATACTAAGTCAAATTACAGTTATTAGATTTAAATAATGAATTGTAATAACACCACCTACCTATCAAAAGTATCCATATGGCATGATATAGAAAATTTCATCCCGTTACTCTACTTTTTCCCCCTCTCCTTTTCTCTCTCTCTCTCTCTCTTTTTAAAATATCCTGATTCTCCTTTTCCATGCTCTGTTGTGCCTCCCTTTTCTTTTAATTAAATATCTTTATCTTTTCCAAGATATCTTCTAATTTTTTTCCAAAGATATTTTTTTTAAAGATTGATATCTATTATGATTTTTCTCCCTTTCCTTATGAGCTTTTGCACTTTACTTAAAGCTTGGTCTTTTTTTATTTATTTTAAGATTTATCTCCCTCTTGTTTATTCTATTTTAAAACACTTGCTTTTTTATTCCTTTTATTTTTTTTAATTATTTTTTTATATTTACCTAATTATCCTAATAATAAACAAATATTCATTATTATAGTTAGACATAATAACTTAATAAAAATATTACATAACACAAACATATAAAATTATTTCCACATCATGAATGATCTATTCCACTAAATTGTTACATTAAGTTAATCATATATAAAAACTATGTAAATGCAAGTAACATCAAAGCAAACTATTCTAACAATTTCATTATGCATATAATATGTACTAACTAATATGGTGTATGTATGGTTCTAACTAATTTATTTGTCATCCCCTAGAAATTAAGTCTATGTCACCCTCTTCGATGATGCTCTCCCTCTATCATGCTCTAAGGGAAAACCTTCTCTTGCATCAAACTCATAATAAGTAGGTAGTTAGACCATAACAACATGACATAAATATCATAAAATGCTGCTATATAACAAGCTAAGATGATTACAATATAAAAAATATACATCACATCTAACTCAGAAATTAAATCATGTAATCTAATCAATATTCAACTTCCCCATAATAGTATATGATTTACAACTTAGTTATTAATAATAAAATCAAATTATCAATTATATCAAATGCATAGATAATCAAGTATGTTTGTTTAATGAGAAATTGAGATGTAACATCCTTTCTCCTAAAGCTAGTCATCATCCTAAATGACTCTTATTCAAACATAATTTCTAAATTAAAAATATTACTCAATAGAGAAATAACATAGTATGAAGTATCAAATCAAGTAAATAAATATAAAAATTATCTACATAGCTCATTATATTTCTCTCAACTAGCACTATTCTCAAAGAATTGATCCCACAAGACCCTACATTATGACATCTTCATTTTATGTAAATAAGGTTTACAAGTGTCACTTACTCTGAATGGTTCTATCATGAACAACCTAGAGTCCAAAATTTGAAATATAAGTGTATATGATACAAGACTAATCTCTTTTAACACCTTGAAGGTTCCCACATATCTCATTGAAGTTTTTACTAACTTCTCGAATTCAGTCTTCAAATGAAATCACATGAAGTCACAATAAAATCCAAAAATAAATGGATAGGGAGAGTTCCACAAATCCTCCTGGTCTCTGTGTACATCTCTCTATCTTAAAGAGTGTTTTTCTTATTTTAGATAAAAGTGTTTAGGTAACCTGATAAGAATGATGTGTATAGCTTAATACCATTGATACTTGATGTATCTCTTGATAAGTATAACATGAAAATACTGCCATTACTCCATGTAAATCCTGACAAGTATGATGATGAACATGAACTAGAAATACTACATTCTAATGTATACAAAATTAAAGAATAAACATTCCACAATATACATGCATATGACCATACGACTAAATTTGACAAGTCCGACTTATCAAATTTTGTATTAGACATCTACCCTTATCAGATCCAAGATTAGTAACTATTGAGTCAATGTGAGACTAATTAGGGTCCACTATCATCTCTTAGTACTCACATTCCTAATTCACCACTCATCCATTAGGTCTCCATGACCTAGTGATCTCAAAAATGTGCATAAGGTTCAATGAATTATAAATTCATACTAACAGATCATAGAAAGAAATGATATATGCTAAACAATTCAATATGTACCAACCTACATTACAAGAACAATCATACAATCATTCCATAATTATATTAAGCTAAAATTAGCCAAACATAACTAGTATCAAATTTCATTGCTTAACCCATCTTTATTAGACTTGTAGTTAAGAGAAAACAATATTAAAATATCATAAAAAGCAAAAACTAGGGATCACATTGTCCTTAAAAGATTATAAAAGGAACAAGAGAGACAATGGTTCTATTCTTTCTCAGTTAGTTACAGAACAAGTAATAAATTTATCTCAACCCTTTATACTTAACAAGATGTTCCACACATCATATTTCATACTCGCTCTAGGTGAAAGGTACGTAAAACTCTCAGAAAATCAATATGTTTAAAGAAATATGAGAATAATACCAATCTAATCAAGGGTTATAATAACATAACAATTATAATCAACTTATAATTCTTAATCTATAACCAATATAAATTCAAGGTTCACCACTCAATGTGATCAAAGTTCAGAGGATTAGATAAAGTAGCACTAGAAAGTATGACTCTAAAAATTCACAAATGGAATGTACTGAACTAACATCTCAGTAACAAAACTCTTAAATACTCTCACATGGTATGAAGAAAAACATTGTGACCCAAGTTCCCAAAATCACCACATACTTACCAAACTTGTAAGAGCAGTATCAAAATTGGCTTCTACAACTAGAAGAAAAAATAACAACCACATAGATGCATCAATCCATTCAATTTATACAACATATCTATTAACAAGAATTAGAAGAAACTATTCCATGAACTCCAAGAAATATTGTCAAAATAAAATTTCAAAAACAAGTTTATGATTAAGGGAACACTTATTCAATATCATGAAAATATAAATCCACTCAGTGGTTTATAATGATGTCAAAGGAGACTAAGAGAGTAACAACTCACCTCTATTCTAACTATTTAAGATTACACCTCTTCTGAATCCACACAAATATAAGGGGTGCTATTCCATAGGCAACCTCCTAACACATAGGAATCCTCAACAAAGATATTTACACTCTACTACAAGGATAATTTCCACTATATTAGATGGTGACAATCCATAAACTATATTATAGGATTCATTTCCCTAGGATAGATGTACATAAGATAAATAAGTCTATCTAAATGCACATACTCTTAAGTGCGAAGCATCACATGTAATTTGAACACTCATAAAATAAAATATAGGTGGTAGAGGTGATTTTATTAAGGATGTAATCATTCTCAAGGTGTTTGATCTAAGTGGTAATAAATTTGTAAAAATCTCTTATTCATGACTCATGAAGAATTTTATGCATTTGCCTACCTAATATGATATACAAACATCACCATTAAGAGACTTGATAAACCAACCATTTAATAATTATAAGAGGGTACGAGTACTCTTAAAAGTATACACTTAATGTATCACACAATATTTTGTAGAATCAACTATTACCTATAATAATCATCAAGATATATAGGATAATCTATTAAATCTCATAACTATAATAATGGTGTAGTATGACTCTATAATAAGGCACTACAAGTCCAAAATACGTTTTAGTTAACAACTACAATACTACATACCACTAGGTTCTCCATATGTGTGTACAACCTATGCTCTTTCATCATAAGGGTTTTCCTACTCAATGGGATGCTCTTCAGGTACATCCTATTATACTTTTTTTTCAAGGCCATGAACTTTCATCTCTAAGAATGAAATTTGATCCCTAATTTCATTTATATGTATGATAATCTTATCTAACTTTGTCACTAACTCATCAAAAAATTGGTTAGGATCAGATGGAGGGTTACTATCGTAAACATTTAAAATACCTTATCTAAATAATTTAACTTTCACCATTATAATTTTTTATAAAGAGAAAGATATGAAAATATTGGTGGACTCATTAGGTCCTAAATTTTAAGCCACAACTATGATACCACACATAATAACCACACTATATTTGACTTTAAAAAATAAGAAAAATATTATATTCTTATTTATTTAATCAACGCATTCCTTCATTAAAATTTATCATAAGAATCTAATTAGTGGTCTAGATATAACACTCTAAATATACTAGATATAAATAAGTCTGTGATGTCTAACAGTCACTGATCACTATCAACATATGAAACACATAATAATAAAATATAGAAATTAATTATAAATACTTATCCATGATTGTTACAATGACACATACACTACTACTAAATTATAAATAAGTAAATAATTACATCTCATCAGATTAATGTATCAATAATAATAAATAAAATACAATGTACAAGATATAATATACAAAGCCCTATGGAGTATGAATTCTTAAACTCTAGTATCTCAGACAATCCCCAGTGTCATTTTTAATTAAATACTATTGTGGGATAAATAAAATCATCCAAGTGCTTTTTCACATCAACCATGGACCATTGATCACTCAGATAACTCTCATCATGGAATGGCCCTCCCTTCACAAATGAGTAGATAGTGATGGTACAAAAATCAAGAGAGACAAGGTCTTACCTATCTGATTTATGATTTCTAAATTAAACATGTGATGTATCATAAATAAACATGTTCTAACAAGATATCGTATAAATATGTAATTTATACATATTAAATGACAATGTCTCGGTAACACTACTTTACCCAAATTTTTCTATAGTTATTGATCTCTACGATCAGTCAATTTCATACAAATCACTTTATCAGATTATTTTACTTTAAAATTATGATGCTAGTAAGCTAGTGAAATTCATATCATTACTTTATCATTACCAATAATATTGTAAGATTTAGTTAACATATATATAACCAACATATTGATACAGATTACTTCTTGCTAGTAATCATAAAATATTCTAAGCTCATGAATAATGAAATGCATATATTTAATCTATCAAACATATGAATGAATCTCCATAATATAATTTAGTACATAATTAATAAGCAAATAAGTGTAGTTTATACTACCTAGATACACACACACACACACACACACACACACACACATTAGGTTGCATATTATAATTTTTTGTAAGTAGACATAATAGAATACTTTATACTAATTACCATAAAACATGTTAAACATAGAAGTGACCAAAACACATACATTTAGTTCATCAAATGTATGAAAGAATGTAGACATAATAATTATAGTTTGTATCACTTGGGTATAACATACATTTAAACTATAATTTATAAATATAATACACTCTATGACATCCAATAATATCATAATTCACTTTTCATGAGCACAACTACACAATTATGAACTATCAGTCTTACAATTTTAGAAATCAATTGTCTCATAATACTAAATAATAAGAAAACAAATATAGTTTACACTAATTGGGGATATCCTATGCTTAAATTGCATTCTACTTATAACTTATAGACACAAATCACGATTGAACTTTTAAATGTTACATATGTCTAGAAACACTTGAATATATTAATATACTCATAATATGTACTTCACACAACTTTTCAATACTTTATGTATATATACTAATAGTCACCTAACTCAAATAAAGATCTTTATAAAATTTTCAAAATCATTAAATCTATAAATCATCAGGATATAAATTGAGTACTACAGTTGATAGAACTTTCTATATCAATATTCTCATGTCATTTACTTTTAGTTCTCAAAATAGATCAAAACAACCAAATCCACAATATAAGGCATTCACATAGTCCATTCTATATTTTCACTCTATAAAAATCTATGTATTTTGTCTATATATATTTCTATAAGTTTGACTTCATTAACTTGTTTTATATAAAACTATTGTGCTTCAGACTCATTACTTAATCTCAACAAATAATTTGAAACATAATCAAAACATAAACTTAACTTCCACACAACTTTATATATATATATATATATATATATATATATATATATATATATATATATATATATATATAATTATATATATATATAATATAAAGTCAATCAAGAACTTGGGGATAATATTACAATTTTACTATATAGCATATATTAGTATGAGCTTATGTTGGTAGAAAATGGAATGTTAATTCAGATCACTTTATATCACTATTGTTTATATAAATAATAGCGATATCCATATTACTAAGATATATATTACTATTCATCTCACTATGTCCATATGCATCCATATCTGTGTACATCCATATCTATGTACATCCGTCCTCAAGCATGGTCATCATATGACTATGGTTCACAAAGATAAGTAATCACATCTCCATCTATTGATTTACGCAATAATATCTTACACGAAGTAATCACATATTATTAGCTACAGTTTATGTATATGTGTGCATGTCATCATATGTTCACGAAATAATCACTATGTAATCAGAACTATTCTCACGATTGGTCGAGGTTATGTTATATTTCATTAGATTAATTATATATAATATAGACATTCTTTCATTATAATATTATAAGATATTACTTAGAGATTATAATATGTTCACGAAGTAATCACATCTATATGCATACAACGATTTAACTATTATCTTTGTCTATCATAATATTATAATATTATCGCATTCTATTATCATATCATTGTATTCTATTATCATAATGATTTAACTATAGATTGCATATTATTATATCACATCAATCAATTATTATATGACAGTAATAATGGGTAATTAGACGAAGTTCTGATATTGCAAACTGTCATTCAATGTTATAATTAACATATCAATACAGAACGATAATTAATACACGATTTATCATAATACAAGAAATAATTAAACTGGTAGAATACACATTGTAAAATAACTTAATAATACTAGTATAATACTCATTATAATATCATTTACAATAATCATTATAGCCAATTCCCAGATTGTCATTCAATGATTTACCAAGTTATCAATAAGTCATTGTATCCTATCATATCCTCCGTACTTTTAGATTTTACATTGTAAGATAAGTCGTTGTATATATGTATAATAGTCGCTTTATATAAGTTCTTCGAGATATTTCCCATTATAATAATACATCATCATTTAGTTGGCTCATTGTACATTATATGGCTATATATAACGTAAATAGCCATTCCGTAATCACTGTATAAGTATCAACGCTGAATTAAAATATGCCATGGCTTATTATGGCATATATATATATATATATATATATATATATAGCTAAGTATTTCATATATGGTATCATGATCAGAAAATCAATAACTTCAGTAGGTAAATTGCATATATTTCATATATTTTTGATATGTTCATATATTTTATAGATTAAAATAAAGATATCAAATTTACATAAATCGACAGAATATATATGTAATAAATCGCACTTCATTGTATTCTATGCTACCCATTATTTTCTTGTAGGATATATTTTACTTATATGCTAATCATTCAACTATAGGATATCGACTTATATATAATATCGTAACCATTTAACCATAGGTTATCTACTTATATATATAAATCATGGTAATATATATGTATATTGCGGTCAATCTATACATCCCTATATAATAGCTCCAAAACATTAAATTTGCACATGAGTATAATAATGGATCTCCACATTCAAATTGTTGTTTATATCATAATTATGTTTATTGTAGGTTTTATAATTTAAATAATTTGAACAGATGAGTATATCGCTTAATTTGTTCATACAACATAAATAAGTAAATTATATACTATAAGTAATTAGTATATTGAATTGGGTAATTAATGACATGAGTGAACAATATTACCCTGAATAGATGGCTATTCATTATACATGAATACAGATCAATCAATCTATGTAATTTAAAATTAAAACTGAGCTATATTCAAAAATCCACACATAAATATATATACAGTAATGATTGCTAATTATTATGCATAAGTATAATTCAATAACAATCACTTTGCATGCTATTAATTATACATGCTATATTCAAAATTCCATAGAATAAGTCAAACTACAATTATTAGATTTACATAGAGAATTGTAATAACACCACCTACCTATCAAAAGTATTCAAAATACATGATCTTGAAAAGTTCCTCCCAATACTCCACTTTCTCTCCCTCTCCTCCTTTTCTCTATCTTTTTTTTTTTAATTCCTGATTCTCCTTTCCAATGCTCTGTTGTGCATCCCTTTTTTTTTTAATTAAATGGCTTTATCTTTTCCAAGATATCTTCTAATTATTGTTTTTTTCTAAAGCGCTTTTTTTAAACCTTGATTTTCATTATGATTTTTCTCCCTTCCCTTATGAGATTTTCCGCTTTCTTCAAAGTTAATTAATTTTTTTTTAATATTTTAAGATTTATCTCCCTTTTATTTTATTCTATTTTAAAACACATACTTTCCTTTATTCTTATTATATGTTTTTTAATTTTAATTTTTATATTTCCCCAATTACCTTAATAATATATAACTATCTATTACAATAGTTAGCCCTAATAATTTCATAAAAATATGACATAACATAGACATATAAAATTAATTCCACATTACATATGATCTATTTTACTTAATTATTAGACTTTTAGCTAATCATGTGTAAACAATTATCTAAATGCAAGCAATATCAAAATACACTATGCTAACCATTTCATTATGCATATAATATATAATAATTATTGTGGTGTGTGTAGGATTTTAGTCAATTTATCTATCATCCCTCAGTAACTCCATGTACATCACCCTCTTCGATGATACTCTCACTTCATCACGATATGAGGAATGAGTTTCTCCTGCATTAAATTCACAAAGGGAAGGTAGTTAGACCATAACATCTTGACATAAATACCATAAAATACTACTAAATAACAAGCCAACATGATTACAATATAAAAACTATACATTAAATCTAAGTCATAGTAATGCAATCATGTAATCTAAGAAATATTCAACTACTCTATAGAAACATATGAATTACAACCTAGTTAATAATAGTCAATTCAAATTATCAACTATAGAAAATCGATAGATAATCAAGTAAGTTTGCTTAGCGAGAAATTAGGATGTAACACCCTTAGATTCTTGTGAAAGTCAAGTGTAATCTTATTAATGAAGATTCAAAATACATTTTTGAGATGTAGAATTCCATACATGAGGATTTTTTACACAAGATTGGTGTTACCTGCCTTTTTCCCTGATGAAAGGATTGTCATTAGCCTAAATCTACAACCTTTTGTCATTACACTCCTTGACAAGGATATACTATGTTGGATCCTCAACACATTCAAACTAAAACCCTCAATCATCGATTTAATTTTAAATCCCTTCATGTTGTTTAGTTTAGAAAGCTTCCTACGATTTGGGTTTTCTCTCATCAAACCTTAAAAATCCACTTTTCCTTGGTGTATTCTCTATCAACGTATTCTTGTAGATGACCATCCCAAACACACGAAGGTTTCAAATCCCATTTGCATTGTCTGTCACCAATAAAAAACCCTTAAACATATTTTCTAGTTTTTCTTCATGCCCAATTTGCTTAGATATGGATTTACACCCTCTTTGAACCCTTTAGACCTTAATTATTCAATTGGAAAATGACTCTTTTATGGGTCTTTGTCTTACATCCTTCAAGATACAACAAATTGTGGTAGATTTTCCATGCTCACATTCTTTTTCATATTTGAAAAACTATGAATAATGGTTTTTTTTTAATGATGAAGAAACGGAAAGGATATTTTATTTAGTTAACAAAGTTATGATTTTCAATGTTAACTTCTAGATTTAGGTAAAAAATCATAAATTTCACCTTAAACTTCATCATCTAAAGACCATTTTGGATCACTAAGGGAATGTTCCTTGTGCTATCAACTATGACCCTCCAAATCCTCCAAATCATCAGTTTACCTTGGTGGACATAGTCATGGGTTGTAATATTAATAGTCTCAAATCCCTTTCTCCTCACACTTTTTGGTCATCCCCATGCCATAATGGATTTTCCATGTCTAACAAAAAGGGGATAAAGTGAGGTGTGCTCACTCGATAGGATATGTTTCCAATATTGATTATTTTTAATTTACCCTACAAGAACGAATAATATAAGAAAAATAAAATAATGATGGATGACATCCTTTACATATTGAAAATGAACCCTTATTCATGAGGGCTAGGGTTGAAATTATCAAGATTCTCTACCTCCTTTGCCTCTGCCAGCTACATTGTTCATTGTTATTGCCTCAAAATTTTGTTGTTGTTTGTGTGCTTATTTTTATTTTTCCGTTGATATGCATGGGATTTGGTTTAACGCATGGTTTGTGTGGCCTTGATTTGGCCCTTTCTTGATCTTGTTTTCCTCTCGATGCATGTTTAGCCTATTTTGGTTTTAATTTTGGTGGGTGACATATCCACGCTTTTGCTTCTTTTTTTTTTTTTTTTTTTTGGGCATGATTAGCAATATGCTATATTAAGTTATAAATTTTTTTATTAATGGTAAAAGCTAGGGTTTTGAAAGAGACCCCTCCCTTTCACAATAGAGAAAAAGATGATTCATTCAATGTCCAGATAAATTCCTATACTAGCGGAAAGCAAAACAAGGCTAAAATGAAAGACGCAAAAAAGGCCTAAAGAGCCTTAATAAACATTATGAAACTACTTCACACACCCAAAAAAACAAAAAAAAATAGAGAACTAATATGATCCTTCCATAACATTCTCTTTTCTAGATCTGAGAGGCATACTGGATGATTCCATCTCTTTCTTTCCATGTACTCTTCTCCTCTTACCAACCATAGTCCAATCTCCCCATCCCCTTTATCAAGACAAATATGAATAGTTATATCAAATAAATCGGAAGAATTAATTTTTTGTAGTGAAAATTTAATCACAAGACCAACATTAAATTCAAAATTGAGATTTTTTTCTTACACCTTCAACTTTTGATAAAAAGTTTATCTCCAAAAGGGGATTCTCCTTCCATGGCTCCCCATTTTGAATAAGTTCCTCAGGAGTCTCAGGATTTTTCCTAGCAGTATCATTACCCACATTACCCATGTTGACAAATTTTGGGAAGGCACCCTTTGAGCAAGAGATCCCTCTCTTTCATGTTATTTTAATTACCAGCAGAAGCCAAGTAGCATATAACAAAAAAAAAAAATCTCCTATAACGAAAGGGCAAACTCTCATAATAGAGAAACTGTTTCCAAATTTTACCCTTAATATTAAACTCAATGAACTCAATAGATCTATTAACATATCCAAGTTAACAAGAATCTTAAGAAATGTGGAATGGAGCAGCTTACAAGTACTCTATTAAGTTATATTAATAAACGTGTTATTTTAAATTCAAAAAATTCCAACTGATTAACATTTCCTAACTGAAAGTTATTATAAATTAATAATTAATAATTTTGATCTCTTATCAAATTTCGCATTTATTTTCACTCTCTTCACAAAATGGTTATTTTGGGAAGACATAAATCTTTGAATCAATTGTAGTTCCCGGAGTGTTCTATACATTACTCGCTTCGCTTAACTTTTGTTGATACTGTGAATTTGACAGTAAAAAACTAATTAGAATTTGCAATTCATTGACTTGTTCAACGAAAACAATAAATTGAAGGATTCAATCGTAGACTTGTAATGTTCTGCCTTCAATTCATTCATTAATTAAATAAATTTCAATTAAATAAATAATTAAATTTCAACCAAATAAATAATTAAACGATAACCTTTTCATAAGAATTTAAGAATCATCATTAATTTGCAGAAATTGGGGATTTTGAGCCGCACCTTTAAACTTGTCTGCTACATAAGGTTTGAGGGCTAAGTTTAAGAAAATATAGGTTCACATTAGATTTAACAGATTTCCTTTAAAATAAATATCACATAAAAATAATAGAATGCCATTTAAACATTAGAAATTGTAGTGTATGTAATGTTAATTTATTTTTTTATTTTAAATTGATTTGGAACATTACATATAAAACGTTGCAAAGCAACATTCATTCTGATTTCACATAAAATCTTATAATAGTGAATAAACATTATATTTCCATCGTTTTCCTGTGTAATAATTTTTTTTTAATTTAAATTGTGAGATATATTTTATCACATAAAATATAACACAAGATTAATTTAAACAAAGAGTTGTATAAAAACCTACTTAAAAATAATACAAAAATAAATAAAGTTTAATTTTAAAAAAAAAACATCATTCATACATTAAACTATTAATTTTTTAGAATAAGTATGACCCGCTACAAACCAAATTAAAGTTTAATATTTTTCTCTATTCTTTTCATCTTCTTTTTTTTCTTTTTGGTTTTCTGGTGGCGGTTGGTTGGGTGAGGGGGTATACGGGCGGGCTGAAGGGGATAACCAACTAAAGAAATAATTCTTCAACATCCATTAAACCCATTAAATCAAAGTGAAAATTCACAGTAAATATGTCATTTTATCCGCAAATATTTTATTATACTCTAGTTAATAACGTTCAGGGAGTAATAATCTAGAAGCCTGCAAAGTGAAGATTATTAATTTATTTTAAAGGAGTAGTTGAATGTGTACGGTCAACAATGGTAATGTGTCAAAATTAAGCTTGCTGTAATGCTATCCAGGCAGTATGAATGTAAGCTGCTAAGCATAAATTCTAGTAATAGCAAATGTAGAGAACATCCTGCAATTCTGACTTTTTTCCTCTCCAGGTTTGACAATCTGTAAGACTTAGTTGTTCTTTCTCAATAAAATAAACATTTCGTTTAATAATCTTACATTCTCACTGGTCATTAATTTAGTTAATAACGGTTCATTCTCGGTATCTGCGGCTAGTACAACACAACCAAACAAATAGATATAAAAATTAGAGCAAGTCGAGTCATCACTAATAGTTTGATTTGAAATACTTTGCAATGATTATGGTAAGTGATACCTGACGACCATATAAATTTCCCCGAAAGTAACTCCAGGTCTTAAGTGACTTTTACATCTTAGTAAATGAGCATACTGCCTATAACCCTAGTAAGGCTAAGACCTACTAAATTACGTGGTTTATAGTATGGAAAACGCAATTTGCATCAAAAGGCAATATGCATATTTAACAAATTGTATAATTAATATTTTAAATATAGAATAACAAATATTTTGGTTATGGTTATTTAATTCATCCAATTGTATTAACTATTAAATAATTATATTTTTTTTTTGGGTATGTGGAATGATTTTATATAATCCAAGAAAATTACCTTAATGGTGGAGGAAGTGGTTTATTTGCCTATATTTAAAGAGTGAGCTTGAAAAAGAAATTTATTTTTGATAAATTACATTATAAAAACCAAACATCTCTAAAGAATCTATTATGATAAAGATATTATTTAGAATATTTTGATGTGAAGAAAGTACGTTGATAACATGGAAGAGCTAACATGTTTTTTTACAACAAAATATTGGATGTATGGATTACATATCTAAAATTTCTTAAAAAAATGTGGATCCTAATTTCTAAATACCTTTGCTATGAAAAAGTGATAGATCTATTAGTTTTTTAAAGGATCCCTAGTCTAATGTGGGGCTCCTTTGTAATCATCCTTCATTCAATATATTTTAATGTTACTTTTCAATGTTGTTGGGAGCCCGTTTTCACAATTGTTAGGTTGAAACCATGTGTGTTTATGGCTTTCAAAGACAATGAAGAAAATGGATTCTTACAATAGCAAATTATCACTTCAATTTTTTAATTTATTTTGACAACTTCATGATATCTCAACATATTTGATATTCGAAAAGGAACCAAAATATTTTAAGGGGTTTTATGTGAAAAAAGTATATCATAAGATAACATCTCATACGAATTCTCGGTTACAACCATTAGAAAAAACATGAATTCCTCAGAGACTTTCTAAATTAGACATCAACCTATTGATTATTGTGAAGAAGAAATCCCTTTTCTATAACTTACTTATAAATATTAGTCTTAAAAACAAGTGAATTATGTTTTCTTTAATCTAATTATAATTATTTTAGAGTTTATTTTGAGAAGTCTAATTATAAATGAATTTGTTTTTAAGTAAAATTCCTAATTTAATTTTTATTTTATGTTTAATTTAGATATAAATTGTCATGCAAATTATCTTGTCATAGGTTTGTTTTAGCTTTTATTTTTAATAAAATATTGTACACAACTTTGATACAATAATTTGTATCAAAAATTTAAGATGTATATTTTTATCTCCATTTATTTATGTAAATATTCAATAAAAAGGCCCAACAAACATATTTGTTTGGTTTTAAAATTATTTAGTAAATTTTTTTTAATCGACAATCTCATTTATAACATAATTAATTTATTCATTAATACTTTTAACAAAAATTAATTCAAATATAATTTAAATTTTAAATTAATTAAAAACTGATTTTCAAGTCTTCCATACATTTAAAATCTTCACACAAACATGAAAAAGAATATATTTATTTATTGTCACGTTTCTCGCCCCCGCCGCATGCCGCTCCCCCACGGCCCTCTTTTTATGCAAATTCTACTGAGATATAGAATGTAAGTATTTTGGTTTGATTAGAGCCCCTCTTATAAAATTGTATCCTCAGGAAAAATGTAAGTGTTCATTATTTATATTTTTATTTAAAAATTTAAACCCTGGGCTTTGTTGTCCCTTATTTTAACATCTAAGATAAATAATGTTACTTATCTTATCATGTTTTTAGGAAATAGTTTGTTCTTTTGATTTCTTGATATATAAAAACCATCACTATTATTGCGGGGGGTGGGAAGGGGCTAAAAATTAATTAATTTTTATAGAAATATTAATTCAATCAAATTCTATTTTTAGGAACAAATTATCATAATATCATCTTACTTCCTTAATGCCTTGACAAATCTAAATCTCCACAATGTTCCCACTTGGTGGCTTCATGGGACTATGGAAGATCAGGAGGTTTATTCCAAAGGCTTAACGCCTTTCATGTTTCAAGTCCCCAAAATAGTACCACTTGGCATCTCCATAGGACTAGAGAAGCTCAAGAGGCCTATCCAAAAAGCTTAATGCCTCTAGGACTATAAGTCCTTGGAATATTGCTATGTGGCAGCTCCACTAGACTACAGAAGCTTAGGAGGCTTAACACAAAGGTTTAATACCTCTGAGGTTGTAAGTCCCTATAATACTACCACTTGGTAACTCCATAGGGTCAAAGAAGCTTAGCCAAAGGTTTAATGATTCTTGAATTTTGGGTTCTCAAAATTTTGTTAGTTGCCCACTTCACGAGACAATAGAAGATCAAGAGGATTAACCAAAAGGATTAATTCCTTTGGTGTTATGAGTCCCTAGAATACTACCATTTTTTACTTCCATGAGGTTGATGAAGATTGGCCAAAGGTTTAATTCCTCTAACATTTCAAGCCCCTAAAATTTCTCCACTTGGTAGCTCCATGAGATTTTAGAAGTTGGGGAAGCTTAGCCAAAAGGCATAATGCCATTTAGGTTCTAATAACCTAGCATACCGCAACATGGTAGCTCCACAAGGATGAGGAAGCTCCGTAGAAGGCTTAATGCCTCTAACATTTGGGTTCCCTAAAATGTTGTCACTTGGAGAATTCATGGGACCATGGAATCTTAGGAGGATTAATTCTTCCATGGTCCTGAGTCTTTAGAAAACTTCCAATTGGTACCTCTATAGGATTGATGAAGAATGACCAAAGGCTTGATGCCTTTGACATTCCCAATCCCTGAAATACTACCACTTGGCATCTCCATCAGACTACAGAAAATCAAGAGGCTTAGCCTAAAGAATTAATAGCTCTGTTGTTCTAATTCTGTAGAACACTACCACTTGATATCTCCATGAGATTTTGGAATCTCGAGAGGCTTAGTCAAAAGGTTTAATGACTCTAGGACATCAAATCCTCAAAATACTGCCACTTGGCAATTTTATGGGATTGTAAAAGATTGGAGGGCTTATCTCAAAGGCTTAATTCCTATGGGGTTTTGAGTCCTTCAATTACTACCACTTGGAGGCTCCATATAGCTATAGAGGCTCAGTAAAATGTTTAATGCCTCTAACATTCTATGTCCCTAGAATAATACCACTTGGAAACTCTATGGGATGGTGGAAGCTCAATAAGATGGGCTTAAATTAATATATTCTTTGTTTTCCATGTTTTGATGTTAACATGATGCAGGTAGTGATATAATTATTCATTCTTATTAGGTATTCTACATGGTTTGACTGGATGTTTAAGAAAAAATATTTAATTTTTTAGATATTTTTCAATTGGTTTTAATTGAATCTTGAATACATTCACTAGTAAAATTATTTATGATAGTATACTAGTAGAAAAAACATCGATTTAGAAACAAATGAATTAAAATTATTGTTAAATTATATATATTTTCTACTATAATTTTACCCATATGGTTAGAAATAAATATGACTATTTCTCATTATTGAAACGAAACTTAGGAAAATGATTTTTTGGTTTTATCACACACATATTTAGGTTTAAAATGAGTATAGTGCTATAAAGATCTATTATAAATTGAAGGAGAAAACAAAAGTTTATAGCTGATAAAAAATACTTGCTTGGCCTTAGTGAGCAATAAGAAACTCAAATTTTAATGCTACACTTCTATGATGGTTTACAGACTCACTTTATTTGAGAAAATAAAAAATATAGCTAATGCAGTTCATATGATTCAAAGAACTGAAATATAAATTTTACCCAAAAGATTATAGAGCCATAGTAATTTGAAAAAAATAATATGGCATTGAACATCCTAATTTGAGTACATTTTGCATAGCATGAATTCTTACAAAATATTTCCTCTTACCTTTTTAGATCATTTTACATAGTGAAATATATTTCCAAAATTTCATCAACCTTTAATTCTAGCATGTGATTGGATACTAATTTTTATTTCACTTTTTAAATTTGAAATAAACCTATTTTCCCAATAAAATATTCTTATCCCATCACATCACCCAATATAAATGAAGTAAAATAACAATTTTTGAATTTTGTATTTCAAAAATTAATTTTATAGATGGATAAACTTTAGAAAGTGTATTATGCACATTTCACAATGCATAACTAATTGAACAAATGATTACAATAGTACCTACATAGTAGGTATTAATATGCATTATTACAACTCATCAGAAATTAAGCTTATATGATTTCCATAAATTCCTTATTAATACAAAGATAATATAATTATATGTATAGTTATTTTTTAATGTAACTTTTGAACTTAGTGACACCCAAATGAAATTATTTTGGCACTCAATAAATTTTAGATAATATTTTATCTTTATATAGTTTAGCAACATATAACATAATACTTTGCATCCATAAAAATATGGAACACAACAACATGGAAACCAGAAAAGAGGAAGGTCACTCACCTCTAAAATTTATGACTTCATCAGGCCACTAATCCTTAGTCAATCCCAAAGTACAAGAGGTGACCCCCACACTTGCACAATATAAGCTAATAAAAAGTATAAGAAGTCATGTATGGATTCAAAACAAACAAAAAAATACTTAGTCTTACCAAAATTCACCTTTTTTTAATTGGAAAGTGGGGAAAAATCCAACAAAATACAAAATACATTTACAGTATCATAACAACCCCTCAATTATGATGGATTACATTTTCATTATCATGAATGCTTTAATACAGATCATTTGGCTATTGCATGTGACTTGGTAAAGTGGTAGAAAAGATCATCTTGGTGGACAGATAATTCATATTATTGTGACGTTGAAGAAAGTGACAGTAAAAGTGAAGACACTAGATTGAAATAGGTTTTGATAAGGAAACTAAGAGTGAAGAGGAAAGTGAAATCTCAAAAATGGTAATGTAAATTATTCTTGAACTTTTAGCTCTATATTGGGAGGTTGTGGATAAGTAATTTTATATGAACAAAAACTGTAAATCTAGAGAGGTGTAAAAGGATCAGAATCCATTAACCATTTTTTAAGGTGAAGTTTTGTTATCTAGGATTCCCTTGCTAAATCAAACTCCAAGTGATGCTCTTGAACTGTTCATTTCTATTTTCCCTGATTTAGGTTCAAAGGAGGTGAATGGATAAAGGTGAATACCAAAAGGAAAGTAAAATGTAAGAAAGACAAAGAACCTATGAACATGACCCTCACATCATGAAAGGAATATGGAGATGAATGATCTTAGTTTTATTTTAGATATGTTAATTTTAATGACTTTTGTCATTATCACACTATTATTGTAGTATTGTGTTTTTGTTCTTTGTTACAGGAACTTTTGTTGTATTTCGATTGTTTGACTTTAGATATTTTTTTCTTAAATTTTTTTCCATTACAAGAGGTGTTCCATGATTCATTCATTGTTGTATATTTTTCCTCCTTTTACAAAGTTGTGGGACCTATCAAAAGCCTTTGTTTTACCCTTAATAAAAAACATTTCCTTTTTGATTATTTAGGAAAATGAATAGGAGAAGAAGCTAACAAAAATCCAAAAATGGCCCCATGTTTCATTTTAAATCATAATACTTCCAATGTTATCTTCATTTATGAAATGTAAGAAGGGGAACCAATAAGCAACTTATTAACCCCTAGTTCCTTGTTTACATTAAAATATAGCCCCAAATGTAAGAATGGGAACAAAAAAGAAACCTATTAACCCCTAATAACCTATCATGGAATAAAACAAGCAATCAACCAATAAACTGACAAGCTTCCCTTCACATTAGACTAATTCTATGACCTTTTACATGTATAGTCATAAAATATATATCCAAATTATAATTAAAGCCATATTTTCACATACAAAATGTTGAACATATTCTAACGTCAAATCACTTAAATCTAATCTAGAAATTATGGTAATTTCCTCATCTAGTTGTTATCCATTTCCCCAAACTTTTTAATTCATGTTTAATTCTCCCAATGTTTTATTTCAACTCAGAATAATGAGTAATTATGAGTTTATTTCTATCTAATAGAGGGAAGAAGTTATTTTCCATAGCCCATAAAAATGGACATGTTTCCTCTATTTTCATACCTTCAAAGTTTTCATAGAGAATCTCAATTCTAGACTTATGAATTTTTTGAAACTTCCCTATGGCCTAACTATACATGAATCCTTTTAATGGGATAGTGAAACACAAAGTAATGAGTTTTTAGACATTTGAAATTTTGTTGAGTTTAGGAATCTAAAAATTGAGATGGGAAGGGGTTCCCTCTAGGTATGCATTTCTCTATGGAACATAAACATGAATTTTTGAACTAACATTTCCACACAACTAATTCAAAATTTGATGAACAAAAACCCAAGGTTAACCATAAGAAAAATACTATTCAAGAGACACACAATACGAAGCAGACATGTTGGTACCGATTTTATGGGTTGGTATTTGGTATGAATTATGTGGGTTGGTATATTGTCACATATTGTACCTTAAATTATTACCATAAAAACATCTATTTTATACATACATTATTTAATTGTTAAAACATTCACATAACATCAATACTAAAATAAACATTATATCATCATATACATAAAAATAATATTTATAAAATTTTCAAAATATTTCCAATTGTACTTTAGTTTTTAAATTTTATACTTGTACTCATGTTCATATATATATATATATATATATATATATATATATATATATATATATATATATATATATATATATATATATATATATATATATATTCTATTAAAAATCTATTATTCTAATCATATTTGGTTCTCTTTTTGTACAAAACTTTCTCTTTTCACATGTTAAGTGTCTGGTATGTTTGAATCTCACTAGTTCTTGATAGTGTCCCATTATGTCAAATCATGGTTTGTTTTTGCAGGTTCTTATATATGTGTTAATGACTACTTGAATTTTTAAAGTGTAAAGTATATTTTATTCTTGTTTATTATGATTTGGTTAGAGGAATTATTTAGCTTGGATATGGATTCAACTATAACTATGTTATGTACCTCTTTACTAGTAAAGAGGTACATAACATAGTTATAGTTGAATCCATATCCAAGATAAATAATTCCTCTAACCAAATCATAATAAACAAGAATAAAATATACATTACAATTTACAAATTCAAGTAGTCATTAACACATATATAAGAACCTGCAAAAACAAACCATGATTTGACATAATGGGACACTATCAAGAACTAGTGAGATTCAAACATACCAGACACTTAACATGCGAAAAGAGAAAGTTTTGTACAAAAAGAGAACCAAATATGATTATAATAATATATTTTTAATAGAATTGATGAAAATAAATTTTAAGGGAGATACATAAATAGGTAGACAATAGGCATAAATCCACATAAATTTGGCAATGTAAACATAAGATAGTTTTCAAATGGATAGTGATCACCATGTGCAAGATGTTAACATTGGTTGGTAGAGGTTAAGTGTATCCACATCAGCCATTAACTAAAAATTGGACATGTGTATTTTGAAATTAATGACCTCATTATTACACCTAATGAACTCAATATTACACAGTAAAATACTAAATATACGTGTAGGAAAAACTATAAATTGGAATCAATAACCTACACTAACACTTCCCACTTAAGTGTAGCTTATGTGAGTTGAAAAATTGGGTCCCAAGAACAAGGCCTTATTAGGTATACAAGTATATATATAATCCCCACAAAATAATATAGATAAGGTCTCATTTAGAATTAGAGAAAAGAATAGAGGATTATAAATCCCCCTAGAAGAGGATGTTGAAATAACTAGTGCCCCAAAAAGAATTCATAAATGAAGATACTATTTTTATGATAGATTTGGTGAATATATGAATTATCTACTCCATATAATATTAATGACTTACACATAAATAAGCTCATGAATGAAGTGCAAATAATTTTTTATGTGCTTGGTTTACTGATGTCCAACCAAATTCTTGTAGATATGAATGGTGATTTCGTTCTCACAGAATATGACTATGGGTCACCTAAACTATATACTAAACTCACTAAGATTTTTTTGAAGCTAATTAACATTAGTAACAAAATTGACATATCTTATGTATTCACCATCAGTAGATGATACCGCAATAGGATTATGCTTCTTGATCGCCCAACTAGTTGGACCTGAACCAAGTGAGAAACTATAAACTAGAGTGAAACTACATTAACTAATATTTCTACCCCCATTTTTATCTATGTATAAAATCAAGTCAACATCAATTCCTACTCCATAATGAATCCCAAAACTATGAGTACCCTAAAGTAGTGGAGAACATGCTTAGCCACTTTCCAATGCATCTCATGCGTTATCTATAAAGACCTAGGGAAAATGTATAATAAATATGTAATATTTAGTCTAGTATGAGTCAAATATATGAGGACGACAAAAAATTAATAATACAAGGTAGTATCAACCAATAGAGAAGAACACTTAGCCTTAAGATGAAATCAATAAAGAAAGTGTGTCAAAGCTACATTATAATTAACCATGAAACCATGTATGCAAATCGAGAGCATACTTCAATTATGCTAGTAATCCTAGATTTAGATTTTGAAATCTTAATATCAAGGAATTAGTACAACCAACCCAATTTAGACATAGAGAATCCATCATGCAAATAAATTTTCATTGTTGTAATGGAGGATGAGTAACTCATTGTGATGTGTAGGTCATCAACATAAAATATTTAGGAGTTAGTAATCCTATAAAAATTTAAACATTTGGATTGGAAAGGTATCTAATCAACGTACGTATGTCGAGGAAGGAATCTATCTTGAAATACTAACCTGAGGGGCCCATTTAAGGCCATAGATAGAGTTACTAAGCCTACAAGTTAAGTAAGAATCCTACCAAAAACATTGTGGATTCTCTATATATATTTTTTACTCAATGTATCATTAAATAAGTGAAATATTGACATCCATATGATGAACATAAAAATTTTATGAGCTACAAAACTAAAAATAGTGTCAAATAGAGTTTATCTTTACAATCCATACAAAATTTTTAGTCTATTCAATGCTAAGAACTTGTAAAAAAACCTTTTGTTACCATTATTTTTTTGAACTTATCCACTCACTCATCTACTAAATAATTTATTTGAGTTATACATCTACATCTAATTAGTTTCTTTCCCTTAATAAGGGGAGCTAAATCCCAAGTGTGGTTCCTAATCAAGGAGTAATACTCCTCATACTTGGTTGTAACCCACTAAGGAGTTATATAATCCTAAATAAATGAATTTGGATAGGAGGTAGTGGAAATGAAAACATGTGGAACACCATAGAACTATGACCATGTCTTAGTATCTGATGAATCGCCAACCTCATTAGCTGCACTTTTGAGTGTTTGTCTAGTCCATAAGGGGGCATGATGTTGGATAATTAGGAGGAGATTCCACAACCTTTTAAAGTGAATAGGATAATAAGGATGTTAATACCTATCTATTATATTCTAAATTGAACTAGAAGAATACTCATCATTAGGAATCTATTGATGGTGATCTGAACCATTCAAACTATCATCAAATCATAGGGAGTCTAGGGAGGAGTGAAAAGTGTCAAGTGTGGAGTATAAAGGACCCTCTTTAAATTAACACTCCTATCAATGATGAACTCATTTTTGGTAGGATTAAGAATATTGTATCTTTTAAAACAATCTAAATACCCAAAAAAGATGTAAGGCCTATTTTGTGGATCCACTATCGTACATTTATTTTTATGAATGCAAGCCATAAATGGATATCCAAACACTCTTAAGTGCTTAATTATGGGTTTTTGACCACTCAAAGATTCAAAAGAGTGATTCATTTTAAGGCTCGATGAGAAACATTTTTCTATATATAACATGTAAATTTAATGCCATTTACCCAATATTGGGTTGCATTATATTTGGAATGTATCATATAGTTTTACATTTATTTCAAGGACATATTCTCACATTCTACTGCATCATTCTATTGACAACTATATGGAATTGTATATTGTAAAGAAATCACTTTCAAATTGAATAAGTGATCAAAATAATTATTGACATACTCTCCATAATTATCTATGTTAAAATTATTGATGGTCTTTCCTGACTGTTTCACCACAAGGTCCTTAAAGTCATAGAAAAGTTTCAAAAAATAGACTTTTCTATAGTAATCACACTCAAGAATTCCATAAAAATTCATCAATTAAGGTAAAAATATATATGGTCTTACGAAATTATATCTGAAATCTATGGAAGTGGACTAGAACTATCACTATGAACAAGTTTTAAAATCAATGTAGCTCTCCATGATTTTCCTTTGACATAATTTTCTTTGGGATATTTACCATGTATGCACCCCTATAAAACACCATCATAAAAGTGGAAAAAAATAAATCCTATAACCATATCGTGTTGACTCAATTTCCAAAAATATATATAGTTAAGATGGGTAAATCAATCATGCCATAACATACCCACCCTATATGAGTGAGTGAATAATCTAGTAGAAGGATGATCAGGAACAAAGTGTGATAAAGTATACAACCATGATTGATGATTTTACTTCTTAGCTTACACTAAAAAATCAATGTGAAACTCCTTAATGACCACATAATTTAGGATAAACTCACATCTCTTCCCTAATCCATAGTTGATGATCTAATAAAAATATAGTTGATTAGTTTATAGTGAAGGAACACATAAAACATTCCCAAATGTTACATTAGTCACTTAAATAAATCCTCTACCAAAAAATTCTATACAATTATCATCACCTATTATAATATAAGGCATAGAGCATGGCTCTAATGATGAGAAATAGTCTTATGATTAATCCATGTGATACAAAGAACCAAACTCAATCACCCATATAGAAGGATAAGATGTTGTTTTATTAAGTTCCTTTCCCTTACCTTTCTCTTTACGACTATGTTTTGTCTTAGAGGACTCTCAAATTTATAAATTTTGTGTGATGGATTCAAGGATGCTTATATTATCCCTCTCATGAAATTTTTTTAAGAGGTCTATTTGTATATTCCTACATTTAGGTTAGTCATGGTAAATTCTCTTGCAATATGCACATTTTGACTTTTATATCTTAGTTTTGTCATCTTAGTTAGTTTTGATTTGGATGTAGAGTAGATTTTCTGACCCTTATTTTTCATTTAGGACTTCTTGTTTTATTTCATGTACTCACTACTTGAAGCCTTATACTATTCATGACTAAAAATAAATGAATGAAACTTATAGGAATTCAAAGTACCCATGTAAATGATAATGTGTTTCTACATATTCAAGTCTTAGGGAAAATATTATAAGGATGACATAGTCCATGTTATTCATGGGTCATTCTTATCCGTATGGAAGGTAAAGAAAAAATATATTAATCAGGACCTAACTTGGATATAATTAATATGATCAATTATTCATTATTTTTATTTATTCCACACAATTACTATTACAACCTAAAAAACTTAAATTTGCTAAAAGTATCATGTATTGTGTGAAATTTTCATGGAATTTGTAATCATCTAAAATGGAAATTTTGTTAAATGAGTGTCACTTGACACCACTTTATCCTTAGCTTAGTTTTAGACCTATCTTATAACCACTCTCTAGAATACCCTAATAAAACCACACTCTTACTTATGATCCTCTAATACCCTAACAAACATGAAGGATTAGGGTTTCACATTGAAATTAGTCAAAATAGGTCACAAATAATGATCCAACATTTGATCATAGAAGCAAATTATTCTTAGAACCAGGGAATGGTCAGCCAAAAAAATCACAATCTCTGATGCACAAGGACATGAGCATGACAGATAGGACACTAGATAAGTGCACTATCAAACAAAGGAATACATAATTATCCAAGAGAGTTTTTGACACTTGTTTCCTATTGGTGACAGCTTGTACTATTCCTGCACTAGTTTCTAGCCTACCACTTATCTATCTCAATCAGTTTTATAGCTAATTACACCTTTTATAGTTCAATACTATTTATAGAATAATCATAAAAATAAATAATTGTATAAATCAAATGGTTGTTTATATTGATATATTTTTTCCTAGTTTATTATTTCAACACTTTAATAACCTATGGTTTTGCATTCCATAACTCTATTACAAAATTAAATCATTTAGTGAACCCAACTTACTTCAAATAGTGTCCAAATCCTTGCCCTAAATGATCCTAGGGTTTTTATCCTTCTTTTTCCTATTTATTATTGTTGTGTTAGGCCTTTTATATTTCATATATTTTATTATAGAAAGCCTTTTTTTTAACTATATTCCATCTCAACAGGTTATACCTCTTCTTTTAAGATTAAGTGCTAGGCTTAGTGGTAACCCTATTGAGCATACTAGGATTCCTTCCATTAAATATTATACAATGGATAAAGGACTAGATACAACCCTTATAATTGAACATTCACATATTTATTATGTGGAATTTAATAATAATAAATCCTAACATGAGTAATACAATCAAGATCTTAATGATACACAAGAAAGGACTCGGGACACATATCCCCCACTCCATGTTGACAATCTTGCAATCAATAAGAATGAGTTCTTAAAAATTTTCATATATAGAATTTAGGAACAACCCCATGATCATGTACTAATTTTATAAGGAATATTGGAATAAATAAATGTATCACTTAGTCAGCCCTCTAACCCTACATATGATAATGTTGTTACACCTACTATGAGGTAAATTGATACTCTAAAACAACCTACTATAACTATCTAAATCTCAATAGGGGAGATAAACATAGTTACTAAAACAAATTCCTCATATTAATATTTACAATCCCTTAGTTAAGAAATCTGTTCTCTATAGGCCAAGGTGTTACATCTTCTGCAGGGTGATGTTATACTATCTCATGCCTTGGACTCTCATATACTCCTACATACACCATTGGTATAACATATCACGATAATTACTTTTACATATATATATTTTTGTCACCCAAATTTATTCTTTATGATGGTAAGGATGACTTAGAGCATCATCTACGCATTTTTCACATAGCATGTTTGGACTATGTGTCCAATGACTAGATCCTAAGGAAGTTATTCCATCATAGATCAAAGGAATATAAATTTAAAAAAGTATATGATACCCCTAATCAATCCATCATAAAATTTAATTCACTAGCATATATGTTTTTGACATATTTCTTAATCAACATTAGTGACAAGGTTTCCTGTCCTCAAGTTGTTCAACTAAAGTAAAAATCTAATGAGCCAATATCTGAATATGTCTTATGATATAAAACTATATTCGAAAATATGATTATCCACATGGTATATAGAGAAATGAAATGTATACTAAAGTAGATTGTATTACCAACATTTCATGAATCTATAATATTAAAAAAGTTTCCATCATTCACAGATCTATGCCACACAGTGAAAGAATGAGAAGTCAAGATTTTCTCTATGGGCAAGTTAAAGTACACAACTAGATCATATTCAAATAATGAAAGTTATAATAATCCCCCATATAAGATGATTCCCAATAAAAATAAAAATGAGTAAAATACAATAGCTAATGTAGCCTCAAATCCAACTCCTTGCATGGTTTTATTAGTTCCTCCAAGGAGACCAAGGTAAATTTTAGTGGCCATATAGAAATTAACCTAGTTTTATATGGTGAGTCTCTAAATTTGTATTTTTAAAGTGTAGGAAAAGTTAATAGATGGTGTTTAGGTGAGAAGGTAAATATACAAATGAATTATATGGGTCACATAATCCATATGGGCATGTCACTGTACAAAACGCCCATAGATGAACTACACCTTATTTTTATGTGGATCATACCTCTTCACCGCCAAATGATAGATTTGATGGTGAAGGGAAACAATGCTAACAAATGACAACTACGTTATCATCTAATAGCAATATTGTCAAATGGAAAAAATGTTATCATTTAACAATAATATTTTCAAAGGATTGTAATTTTTTAATCTGATTGTAATTTTATCAAACGATAATGATGTTGTCATTTCATAGAAATGCTACCAAATTATAGTGAATGTTGTCACTTAGTACCATTATTATTAAATGACAACATTACTATTGTTGGAGAGTGTTTTTTCATAGTGTTATTTTGTTTCATAACACTGATGTCAAGAGATCACTATTTTTATTCAGTAGCATTGTTGTAGTTTAACAACATTCTTGTCATTTAACATCTTTGGTTTCACTTGGAAACATGTTGTTCAACATCATCACCTAATACCTCCTCCATCCCTTTCTTACCACTAAAAGCTACCATAACGAGTATATGGGTTGATGTCTATTTACATATAATGAATAATAAGATCATATTGACTTTTGATGGAATGGGGAACTATATTTATATATATGAAATTTATTTTAAATACTAGGGGAGTTAACCTAAAATGTAACTTACACCCAGATAATTAGGTGAATCCATGTTGGTCACCATCCTCTAAAAATAAACAAGTGAAAATTTAGAAAATGGAAATATTCATGAATTAATGAAGATTGGCCACTAAAATTTACTCTAAAGGAGACATTTCATGAATCTTTTTGAATTACTAGCACATGTTATCCAAAAACTCTTTGAATCCAATGTCATATCTCTTTATCCAATCAAAGAGGATGATACGACTAGTCCTCTTGCAAAAAATTATGATCTTAATGAAATTTTATATGATCACAGGGCCCTCACCCATATTACAAACATATCTATCAGCTTTAAACATAATATATAAGACTTGATAGATGTTATTATCATTAATGTGAGAAATTTTATAGAGGCAACCAGAGCTTGACCAACAAATGCAAAATAAATGAAAATATTATAGATCCATTTCCAAATCATATGGATAATGAGATAATAGGCACTTTCAGTGTTCATTATACTTATCAAGCACATCCACCACTAGTATCTTATCATACTCATATGATGGACAAAGACCCTATAAATAATATCATTGGTGTGCATCATACTATAGTGCCACATAGACCTCTCATCAATTTATCAATGTAGGAGATCATTGATGATGACTCAGATTTATATGAACTCTTTGTATGATCTTACATTGATCATCATTCTATTTAGAGTGTCATGGTTGTTAATGGGTCAAGCATAAATATGTTTACTATTACACTTATACAACACTTTAGTTATTTAAAGCATGATATTTATTTGATAGACATAGTTATTCATGGATTTAGTGGACATGCTTAGATCCTCTTTAGTGAGATCATACTTCTATTATAGGTTTATCCCATATATGTGGAGACTGTATTCTTAGTTGTGCCTAGTGAGGACACATTTGATATGCTATTGAGTAGGCCTTAGATGCATTATATTTGATCAATTCCATCCACAATCCACATATGTCTTAAAAATATACATGTTAATCAAGTGGTTATTTTAGACATTAAAAAATCACACATAAAGGTTCTAGATGTTGAAATGCCTTAGGATCCCCTTGCGACCACCCAAGCTCTCCCAACCATAAAAACAAGTTAGAAAACCCACTAACTAACCCACCAGACCTTGAGTTGAGTTAGATAACTAGATAACTAACTCACTAAATTTACTTTTTGATAAAAATTACTTTAAACCTCAATCATCAAAGGTTAGCTTGACTATCGACGGTTACCTAACCACCGATGGTCATTGTGATTATTGATGGTTAATCCTGACCACTAATGATCAAGTCTTCCCCATCTGAAGAAAGATAATTTGATTTCTGTGAAATCTAACATATTAAAATTTAATATGGACATCAATTTAATGGATCATGAAGCATCAAAACCATCAACCAAACCTCCTATGTAACATTTACCTCCATCTCTCTTTGCCTATGAAAAGAGGGGAGCAAGAGGTGAAAAAAGATCCATGAATTTAGCAACTAGTTAATCAAGCTATCAACTAGTAGTCATTAGGAACTTGTAGCATCAAGAAATTGTTTGGAAGTATTACCTCCAACAAGTTAGCAACTGTGATCAAGACGTGAACCTATGTAAAAATTGATCTTCTGGAAAAGTACCGTGAATCTACCTAAATCACTATCAGATCAGCTATTAACTATCAAACAACCATCTAAGTATATTTTTGGTTCTCAAGTTATAATTATTTAGTTTATGACCCAGACCCTTCTACATCATATCTTCTAACCTCCCATCCCTAGCTAGACCTTTAACCATCTGCTACCTAGTCACTGACCTCATCATCCCAAGATTTTTGTAACACTTCTTAGAACCCACAATAATCATCGATGGTCACCTTGACTACCGATGGTCACCTTAACCATCAATGGTCATTACAACTACCAACAATCATTATAGTAGGAAATAACAACAAGCTATTTCCACTTGCTTTCCCTCAACCAAATTCAACTTCATATCTTTATACCTATTCAAAGAGTCCCCACCTATTTTTTAAACCCAACCTAACCTATTTAGCATTAGTATTGATCCTCTTATTGCTATAATTAGTCTATTTCCTATATCAAGCATTTATTTTTTCTTGCATTCCATTTCAATCTTTTCTATCATTTGATAAAAGTACTTCATATTTATTTCCTTCACCTTAGCTATTCTAAGAGAGTGGATTGACAGCCTCCTAGAAAGCTCACACTTCTTAGATCTAGCTCATGATAAGCAATCCATCTTGTTATCCATCTAATAATCCCTTTGATTTAGTATTTTCTTATTTACAGGTCATTCTTCCCAAGATAAAGAGGATCTCTTCATAATTGTTTGGATCACATGTGCAAAAATAAACAGGTTCTTATACCATACACATATCTATTTTCTTACTTATTCCTTTCCAAGTAAATAAACTGAAATTGAGAGAAACATTCTAGCGTGCCCAATGGGACCCAGTAGCATCTAGGTTCCATTTTCTTCATTATTCTATGCTCATATTAAGAAATCAAAATATATTTTTGGGTATAAAATAAACGTTACATACATTGATTACTTGCATGTTTAGCTCACGTAGTTAAAATTAAAGGCTAAGAAAATCAATCATAGTTTCACCTTTATTCTCACACACCAAAACGAAATCACTTATATCAAATAAACCTCACGACAATTGACATAAGGTCTTACTAGGTTTTCATCTCCTAGAGTTTTACCTTCACCCATTGGCTATCTTACTTTGAGGTCATTACCAAGAACAGAAAACAAAACTCAGCTCTCTAGTTGAGTCTAAACTCTGGGAATTGGTATATACTAGCTAAGCACTTTACACCCTTATCACATTAGTGTGTGAAGGGAGGGGGTCAGCCACAATACCAAGCCACATATTGATTTCCAACACAGATCCTTTTTATATCCTTAAACCCCTAAAACTAACCATAAAATTTTTTATTAGTACCTTTTCTACAAACCAAGTTCTTCTTCACACTTTCCAACTAAGGTGTAATCCAAACATGAGATAAAATGTACCGTAAAATTTTAAACACACTCTAGTGTATGTTTTTGATTCCCTTGTGATATTTTTCTTTTATTTTATTTATGTTTTAGTTGTGATCTTTCATGTATTCCTTTCTATTCCTCACATGGTTTTTACTAGACAATAGTTGAGGAACCAAACCAACCAAGATCCATCTTCCTCTTCTTCTTCCTCCATGGAGTATACCTCAGATGTTGAGGGTTCTCCCTATCCTTATACCAACCCTACCATGCCTTAGATAGTTGTCCAATGTCATGTAGATTTCTCCACATTCCTTGATAACAATCCTATAGCCCTCCAATAATATCTTACTACACTATGTTACTAGACCCTTGCTTCAGTTCCACCTATGGATCCACCTTATGGGATGCCTCCCCATATGATGGGAGACACCTTTGTTACTGTAACCTCTACCTAACTTATGATAATTCAAACGTCTTCTTCCATGAATAACCCATCCACTACTTGACTGCTTCTTGATTTAATATGATGATGTTACTTGATTGCCTACGATGATGCTCTTTTCCTTCGCACCTTTCCTATGTTTTTATCTAGACCAACATTATATTGGTATAGTGTTATCACTAATCACTCCATATTTTATTTTTCCCAAATCATCCAATCCTTTTAGACCACTTCTCGATCAATATATCTAAGAAGGTTTCCATCATTGACATATATTCCATTTAATAATTTGATGATGAATCAATTGTTAATTTCATAACTTGATGGAGAGGTCTTATCAACCACCTCTCTTTATCTTAGTCCTAACCCAAGTTGATTAAAATTTTCTCTATGGCTTGTGACAAACACATCACCCCTACTCTACAGGTTTAAAAATTTCAAACCTTTGACAAAGTTTTCACCATGGCACATAAACTAGAAATCAGAGCCGTTGATGAGGGGAAGTTGAAATTTAAAAAATGAAAATTCTAGCTTCAAATCCAATGACCCATCCCCATCCAAAACCACCAACAAATATATCCACCCTAACACCAAACCAAAGGTACTCACAAACATGTTTGTCCTTAAAACCATTGCACCTCTAGTTATCCACTAACCTAGCCAAGCCAACTCCTCTAACTCTTCCAATCAACAAACACAAAATCAAAACTAGGATACCCTAAAATAATACACTTTGCTTAGAGAGTCATATACTTCAGTTTTGGACAAGTTTCTCAAAGCCAACATCATACAACTTTCCCCCATCAAACCTCCCCAATAATTTTATGCTTCTTACCCTTTGCCCATTTGGACAATGAGAGTGATCTATGTGGTTTCCACCATGTCATTAGACATGACATTAGTAGGTGTAACATTTTTAAAACCATTACCCAAAACATGATTGATAAGGTAGAACATGTATTAAAAAATCCTAATGCACCTCTGAATCAGTCATTCAACATCTTTCAACAACCTTTTCACAATCATGCTCATTATACCCACTATGATGACAACAAACCAGAATCATCTCATGCTCATGAGGTTCATACAGTCAATGTAATTATCAGTGAACCTATCATTGAGGAAACCACTACCTCAACTACCTCTTCCTGCACTCCACTTATTAAAGTGGTGGAATTATCCCCCATTCCTTTTGATACACAAATCAAGGAAGCAACCATCTCCTTTCCTTCACTTCATTAGATAATAGACTTACCTTCCCCCCCCCCCATCATGCAATCACCCACTCTCTCTTTGGAAACCATTTCAAAATGAGAGATCCCCTTATCTACTCCTTCCATGGAGGAAACATCTTACCAAATCTTGGAACCTTTCATCAACAAAAAGAGTGAAGAAAACCATTCCCCTACCTCAACCTATGGGCCTAATATTTGAATTCTATGCTCAAGGAACTAAAGCAATTTACAAATCTTTCTCTAGACCGGTCCAAAGCCTAGAATTCTCTTCTCAAACCAATTTGGTCGATCCATTTTTTGGAACCATATTGGGTTCCCTTATAAATAAAGCATGAAACTTTGAACTCACCTTCATCCACCCCATCTTCAATCACACCTACCCTTAAATATTTAATCACCTCATCCCCTTCATTAAAAACATATTTTCCCTAAATCGTGGAAGAACAATCTAAATCATTTCCATCCAAAATTATCAAATCAATTTACACATCTCTAATCAAACCTATCCAAAACCTAGGGATACTTCCTACTTCTATCCTTATCCACCCATATTTGAAGTTGGACTTAACCCCATCTATTCTACCAAAGAAAACCTTAACTAAACTGACCAAGAAGGTAGATCCACCCAACCTCCAATCTATAACTAGAACTGTACCACCCACTTCCCTCTTACATTCTATCTTGGGACCCCATCCTTCTTCCATCCTAAGAGCTCATCCTTATATCAAGAGGGTGAACCCTACAAAAAATACCCAAATTAAACTTTATCTGTTTATTCTACCTTTACCCACCCCCTCTAAATCATCAAACTCATCATTATTAACCAAACTATCTGCCTCTAACTACCCACCTATCTCCAAAACTTCATCATCTCAATGACTCACCTCCAAATATTTCATCATTAAATCTTCCACATAAAAAACAACCAACACCAAGAAATGCCAATAAAAACCACATACCAAAAACATTCTACCACCCATAACTTCCATGGTGAAGCCTACTTATAAGAAGGCTCCCACCCTAAAAACCAAAATCCCATCACCCTTAACACCTTCGCTCAAATCTTATTTCAACATTTTATAGAGTTTGTTAAAAAAGTATTCCTTAATGCTGCAACCTATCATACCCTTTGACCCTTTGAGTCTTAAACCATGTTAGTTCAATGACAGTGTAATATTCTCATACTATAAGACACCTAGACATGGCACAGAGAACTTCAAAGTTGTCCAACCACCTATCGATAACTTATGGGATGGGAATGATCTATTATCAGATGAACCTCTCTTAATCCCATTATCAACCCAACCATCAAATGTACCTATCCAACACATTCCCACTACCACACTCTCATCCAAGAGTGAAGAGGAACTAAAAAAAACCTTCTATCCTAACATTTCCCCTTATTTTCACAATCCATTTGGTCACCCAATCTAGGGCCCAGCAAAAGGCTAAGTGAAAGGCCAAAGTGTCCATTCCATGGACATATATTTCCACCCCTTAGTCTTCCAATTGTACTTAAGTGCCTTCACCTTAACCTTTACCAAGACCCAAAATATCCATTTTCAATGCCTCTCCCTCCCACCCTTCTGAATCTATTTAGCAAAAAGTTTTGAAATAGATTCACTAAAAATTGTTAAGATGAGACTATACTAACTGATAAAAACCTCACCCCATCACTTCCAAACACTAATAGAGGCCCTTTAATCTATAGACGTCCAATCCAAAGACCTTAAACCTCTTAAATCCTTTTTTGCATCTCTTTGACCTTCCATGCTTGTCACATTGAAGGATTCAGAAATACCTTTCATCCATCTTGAATATACTGATCCCCACCTCTTCATCACTACATACAAAAATCAAAAGCACATCAAAAGGATGATGATTAATGGGGGATATAGTATTAATATTATCTCCTCTCATGCTTATGACCAACTTCAACTACCAAATAATATCATGTTAGAAACCATAGTGGTCATCCATTATTTTAATGATAATATGGCCAAAACCTTGGGGATAGTCATCCTCCACATACACTTAAGACCTTGTATGCTTCTAGACATCTTATACATTATATAAGATGAGTTTCAATAAAATTTACTACTTGGATGCCCTTGGATCTGATCCATGAGTTGTGTCCCATCCTCCTTGCATCGATGTGTCAAGTTCAAACATGAAGGTCAGGTCATCACCATATAAGCTGACCCTAATCCTTTTGCATATTACAATGTGACATATCTACCTAATGATGTTCTTCTTCCTCTCTAATCCCCCTCATGACCAACCAAGAATAACTTGACCCCTACCATCAATAAAGCTCTAACTATGTCATATATCCCTTCTTCTTAAATCCCCATAGAGGACCCCTTGGAAACTAAGTTTCAACATCTCTGACTAGGAGAGTATCATATTTTATCCTTGGTTTCCTTCCCTACTCAAGAGTATTTTAATCTTAACCATAATCCTGGTTATGATCCAAATATTGGAACCATCATTACTTTCCCAACCACCAAACTACTTTCATCTATGGGGGTCTTGATCATCTGCTTCTTATTTCCTCCACCACCTCTTCTACCTTGCCATATACCTCTAATTTCTCCTATTTGAACAAACCAAAATTTTCCAAATTGTACCTTCATACGTATGCCTAGAATGGATTTGACCTTGGCCATTATGAACATGGACCCCATAAGTTACCCTTGAATAAAACCCAGAAACCTTATGAGCTATTTGTCCTTGGGTTTGTCCCACTAGAAGAGACTACTGATTCACCCAAACCCATTACCACCATTAATGAGGGCATTCCATCCTCACCAACCCCAACTCTTTCTAATTCTTAATATTTTGAAACCATCCCATCTAATTTTTTTTTAATTAAAACCATTAGTTTAGGTCCCCTGACCTATAACAATGGTGGCCAAACTAAAACGTTTCCTCTTATTCATCCTAAAATGGTAGAGAATGATTCTTCTACCATCCACACTGTTTAATGTCAAGATGATTATTTCATTCTCACCTATCTTGGTTTAAGAGATTTTTTTAACCACAAATCCCTTTCCTCCTAAAAACCAAACCATGTTGAATGAATCCACTATTGATGTCAACTTAGGTACTCAGAATAACCCCTTCATTGTAAATATTGGTCAATCCTTAGATTCCTCAGAGTAACAAGATTACCCTTCCTTCATGACTAAAGAATAAAATGTTCTTGGTCCTATCAGTATATGCCTAGAATCTACCCTTCCATAGCTCTCTACAACATCGTCATTCATCCTGATACTAAGCTTGGTAGAAAAACATTTCATAGGATGCACCATCATATTGCCTTTCTAGTCAAACAAGAGCTTCAACACCTCTTATTTGTCAACTTAATCCAATCCATTGACTATCCCCAATGGGTTTTTAATATTTTCCCCATAACCAAATCCATAGGGCACTTCACCTCTATGTTAACTATCATGACGTCAACCTTGCTTGTCCAAATGATGACTTCACTTTGCCTAACATCAACCAACTTTTTGATCTTATAGCTAGCCATGAGATGTTATCTCTCATAGAGGGTTTCTTCAGATATAATCAGATCTTGATTACCCCCAAATATCAACATACTCTTTCCTCCATCACCCTGTGGTGTACCTTCTACTATAGGGTCATGCCACTTCATTTGAAAAATGTTGGAGCAACCTACCAACATGCAGTGACCTATATATTCCATGATCTCATAAAAAAACTCATAGAGGACTATCTAGATGATCTACTTGAGAAAATATTGCAAGGATCATCTATAAGTTATAAAAAATATATTTAATTACCTAATCCATTTCCATGTCTGACTTAACCCCAAGAAATATGTTTTTGGGGTCCTATCTAGAAAGCCTCTTGTCTTTATCATCTCTCTTGGAGGAATTAAAGTAGACCCTACCAGAGTTAGATCAATCCTTGGCATGCCACCTACAACCAACCTTAAGAAACTTTGTAGATTATAGGGGAAGCTTAAATCCATCTTTCATTTCATCTCTCAGTTATTAGATAGATGTCACCCCTTTCACCATCTTCTCAAGAAAGATACATCTTTTAAGTAGACTAAGGACTGTCAACAAGTCTTTCATTCACTCAAAGAGTACCTTATTTTTTAAACCATTCTTATCCCTCCTAAAGAGGACCAACCCTTATACCTTTATATATCCACCACTAACCATTCCTTAGGGTAAATGCTTGCTCACTATGATGAATAACATAAATTTTAGGTTATCTACTATATAGGTTGAATACTAATAGAGTATGAGACTTGATACACCCATACCAAGAAGATTTGCCTAGCATTAGTATTTGTGGCATCCAAAATTTTTCATTACCTTCTCAATCAAAAAACCTTTGTCATCACCAACATTGATGCACTCAAATACATGAGCTCTATACCATACCAAAACCAACACATGGCTAAGTGGCTCATGCTCCTAGCTGAGTTTGATTTTGAGTTCCTCTAGTAGAAATTGATTAAAGGGAAAGTCATTTATGATCAATTGGCTGAAGCTCCTATACCAAATAACCAACCATTTCTTCTTGTGTTTTTAGATGAGTCCATTATGACTCTTTTTCAAGATGACATCACCTACCAAATAACCATGTTCATCAATAGCTCAAAATGCCAATGTGGTGGGGGTATCGGATTTATTCTCACTCTCCTTGATGGTTAACCTCTTCCTCTTTATTTCAAACTTGATTTTGAGTGTACTGACAATATGGCTAAGTATAAAGCCTTAGTAATAGGTCTCAAAATCGTTATAGCCTTGGGAGTTAAGATGATCAGTGTGTTTGGCTATTCCCAACCTGTGGTCAACCAGATCAATAGATCGTACCAATGTAATCATGATGTCTTGAAACATTACAAAAACTTAGTAGATGTATTATTAGCATCATTTGCTCATTACCTTATCTAATCTATTCTAGGATCTACCAACAAGTTCATGGATATAATGACTTTCCTTGCTCCTAAATCCCATATGTACCTTCCAATTCTAATCTATTTTTCACCATTCATCACTTTATCACACCCTCTTATATATATTATGACTTAGTATGGAGGAATATTCATAAGACATTTGGTATGAACAAACCTTTGACTACCTCAACCTCAGCATCATTCCTCCCAACCTCTCTTGGAATACTTGAAGAGCCTTTATTCAAAGTACCTTCCATTAAACCATACTATGGGTATCCTTTAAAAACTTGGTTTTGAAGACCTCCTTCTCCATTTCCTATGTTTTTATGAACCTTCCCATGCTATCAAGGAAATACATGAAGAGATTTCTATGGGACACTTTAGTGGTCTAGCTTTCACTAAACATATCATTAACCTTGAATACTATTAGCCCACACTCAACCCAAACCACTGTGATTATGTGAAGAAGTGTGTTAAGTGTCAAAATCATGCTAATTAACATCATGCACCAACCCATAGCCTTAAATTATCCAAGTTATTTTGGACCTTATCATAATGGGGACTATATCTCATTAGGGAAATAAATCTTCATTTTTCATAGTGGCACCACTCCATCACCACCACCACCACCAAGTATTTCATAAAATGGGTGGAGTTTATTCCTCTCATCTTGACCAAAGCCAACAAAATAGTCAACTTCATTAATCATCATATCGTCTATCATTTTAGTTTTCCCCATAATAACATCACTAATAATGGAAAATCTTTCAAAAACAAAAAATACCAAGGTCTTTGTGACATATTTGGCATCAAGTTAAGTTTTTCCTTTCCTTATCATCTACAAGCAAATAGACATGTGGAAGCCTCTAGGAAAAACCTCAATAAAATGTTAACCAAAATGGTCAATGCTTCTAGTTGTGATTGGTACTTTTACATCCCCTTCACTTTGTGGGCCTATCACACTAAGATTTGAACCTCTACATGGGCTACCCTTTTCTCTCTAGTCTTCAGAGTAGACGTGATCTTGCCTCTTCAAGTCTTGATTCCCTCTCTTTGCATATCCCTAAAAAATACATCATTTCAAAAAGTATCTATCTTCAAGAGTGTCTATCATGACTTGAGCTACTTGATGAGCATTGCGTTTCTACGCTTAACCATCTTCATTTCTATTAAGAGCGAGTTAAGCATGCCTATAGAAATCACTTTAAAGATTGAGAATTCAACATTAGAGACTTTGTCCTAAAGGAAAATCAACATGTGACCAATATGGAGAAAAGAAAGTGAGGAAAGTTTGCTTTCACTTATCTTGGACCCTACATAATAACCCTCAAGTATGTATTAATAACTTATCACTTATACTCTCTTGAAGGCATACCCAAACTTTAGCCTCTCAATGCTTCACACCTGAATCCTTTATTTTTTTAAATAAGGATCAAACTCACCTTTTGTCTAAATTAAGCTCATTCCTTAATTTATGAAAATTTCACCTTCCTCACACCTTCATCCCATCCCTTTGAGGACAACCATTTACAACATAGAACAATGTGATTAACTTTCATAGTCATAGCCTAATCCTAAATATCGGTACCATGGATCTACCCATGGCATGGTTCTCATGGATAATTTTCATCCCTTATCAAATAGAATCCCATGGTCATCATCTCTCAAAACCACCCCTTTCACCTATCATTAACCTTCTTGTGCTCTATGTTTTTCCCTCATAAAGGTAAACTTGCAAGCCTATATAGACTTATCCATGTCTAACCTAGCATAAAAACAATTTGTGATACCTAAATATCACTTGGGTCAAATATCTCTAGCATGCAAATTGCTCCCTTGAAAGACAATTGTCTAAAATCTAAATTGCTTAATAGGATAGACTGCTCCCTTGAAGGACAAATACCAAAATGAATAAATCCAAACATAGACCACTCCCTTGAAGGATGGCTAATTCAATTTTGTCAAAAGAAATCATTTAAATCTTACCACATCGATCAGATTGATAAACTTATGCAAACCAAACAATGAAAGACCCCATATCAAAATCAAGAACAAGATATCCCAATAAAGTTTCAATCAACTTTCATATATAGCATCAATAGAATTATCACATCAATCAGTCTACACCTTGTATTAAGACATAAAATTGTCTATTATGACTCTTAGGTCACCTTTACAAGGAACAAACCAACCCACAATAGGTTAAACTACCCTTCACACCAGCTATCACCTATCTCCCCTTTGTACCATCTACAAAACAAGGGATTCATGAGCTTACTCAACATGATGTGATTAAGAAACCTTTTTACCAACCAATGTATGCTAATACATATCATTTAGAGGGTTTATGTTCCTTATGGAATTCTAACTTTGGTTTTGCTTTGTCTTTGCCAATGGATAAACATCGTGCCTTTTCCTTATCCTCTCATAATTCATTCATGTATTCACTTAGATGCATGTCTCATGTTTTTCATCTCTTTCCCCACATATAGATGTGTTATCTAACTTACCTTATGTGATATCATAATCGGCAAAATAAACCATATCACATATCAATGATCAAACCATAATAAAAACATCATAAATATATGTAAAACAATGAACCATAATCATAAATATCATAACCATAACTCATCATAGACATCATCCATAATCATCACATGCCTAAGCTTGTGAGTCTACATATCATCAGCATAATCATAATAAATATGAACACTTAAACTATTAATCATGAAACATAAAATCACATCCATATATCATCATCACATCATATATATCATGTCTCATAAAAAAAATAGTACATGTAATAATGTGCATCTCTCTCTCTCAAAATATATACATCTTGTTGTATATCTCGTAGGCTTGTATAAAAATCATATACACCTATACATATCATATCATAACCTACGCCCCTAGGGTACAAATTCTACCTAATGTATGTGCCCCTAAGGTTCCTACCTATCCACCCACAAAATTAGTCCACTGACCTAGAGTCGATATATTTTCACTACTTGACAAACTAGCTTTGTACTCACCCCATTGGGGTTCATTATATGACTATGGTCTCATGATAACACAACCCCTCAATTGTGGCCAAGTAACATGCCATGGGGTTACTACCTACTGGTCCTGTTGGTTTATGGATCCTCCTCCAGCCTATATCAAGGAGTGCCTCTCCAAAGTCACCAAGGCTAGTGTATCTCTATCCTAGTCCCTCTCACCTATCATAGCCACCACTTAACCTTACATTGTTGCTCATTGACCCTATAAATTAGCTATTATGGCATGTGACATGGCTAATGTTGCTCATACCTGATCTCTCTTTATAATCATTGCCTATACATTAAGGCTACCTCCATGTACTTGTACCTACAAACCCCTACCACCTAGGTCCACATCCATAGGATTCCTACACCCATCATCCCATCAAAAATTTATCACTGCATAGAGGGCCTGATACCACACTGAGTAGCCATAAAAAAAACTTACGTTATTAATCTCTACTCTATTGAGAAGCTCCTCATGATCAAGAACCATCTCCATTGGTTATGGATTTGGAAGCAAAAACATGGCATCCTCCTACTTATACCTTATGAATGGACCCAAAATCTCAGTCTCACCCTATCAAGTCAAACATGCTATGAACCCTATCAAAGGGGATGATCTCAGTCTCACCCTATCTCCTCCCAAATATCCACCTATAGCTCTATTATGATAAAATGTATCAAGTATATTGGGCCCACCTCAGAAAGCTAACATATGACCTTTAAACCACATCTCCAGCCATCAGGGCATCTAATGCCCCTCTAAACCAATCAATATCTCATACACCTCCTCTAAGTCATATGAGCATGTAATCACTCCTCCACTACATAAAACCCACCCTAAATTCCATTTGGACACATCCCTCCCATGGCATCCCCATCAACCTCAAAACTTGGATGTTCTCATAATCCTAGTAGTGTAATAGGAACCCCACACTGATGTCATATCTCTTTTGATCTCTAAACCCCCATATCTCCATGTATATCTAAATTGATAGCGTAGGTACCCAATTAAACACTGTGCAACCCAATAACATCTTAGGTAAAACTCCAAAAAATAAGTAGGGAAACCTCTCATTATTCAAATCTAGAACCACAAATTAGGAAATCTCCATCATCATCATATTTATCAACCTCCAGTCATCCCTAGTCCTCTAATACAAAGGTGTGTAGCTAAAGCCTCTAGCGTGCCACTTGGTGGCATCTTGATCATTACTATATAAGATCTACATGTGCCCATCTCTTTCCTCCCTGTCAATGTGATATATCAATTCCAATTGAATGGGAAATCATGTGATCCTATGTATATCTTATAGCAAGATTGTCATTTAACCAATTAGTAGATAAAAGGTGTTCATGATCAGATACCATCTCTTGATGAGGGCCACGATCATAGTCACATATCACAACACATGTTGATAGTGCATCATCACTCTGAGGCCAACCTCATCCATATGATCATAGTCCTCCTCTGTCATCCCATGGTGGATCTCTATAAAGATCCAAGGGACCCAATCATACATCTAGATTTAATCCCATGTCTACAATGTTTTTTATAAGACACATTTAGTTTTCTTTCCTATTTTATTCCATCAACTTGCCTCCTTTCTCCTTAACTTACCCTATTTTTAGCCTACAAATATTTCCACACATTAACTATACCTAAATCAAAATCATTTGTACCTACAATAGTCTTGTTAACACTACCCTTGAATCCCCCCACCTAAAAACTACTATTAACATTCCAAACATTCCAACTCACCTACACTTAACCTTTTTTCCCAAGTGGTTGATTGTTGATGGTCGGTATTATCATTAATGGTCAAGTGACCCTTTTCACTTTGGTATTTGACCATCGATGGGCATATATGATTTTCATAGTCAGGTGTGACCATTGACAAAAAATCCCCAACCCTACCTACCCAAAAAACCATGAAAAATACATTTAAACTATAAATACAACTACCTAATACCTACCTTAACCTCCCTCAACCTAGCCTACCCTTCAAAAACAAATTTCCCTTGTAAACTAAATAATTAACCCACCCCTACCCTAATACATAGGTCAACACCCACACCACCCCAACAAACTAATAAAATTCAACTAAAAATGCCAAAATCAAACTACTCTTCATTCGTCGACTATCATCAAGGAAGAATCCTAGGTCCGATGGCCCATCCACATCCATATCTACCCTACATACTCGATCTACATTAGTAATAACCTATACATAGTCAACCATTCAACAACCACCTCATTATTAATCTTGAAAAAAATGCAAAGAATGAAATTACATAGAGTCAGGAGTCAAAAGCAAATGAGTGAAAATGATAACTATTTTTCACTTTTTAACCTTCATACTTTTAGAGTTTTTCCACCCTAATAATTGATGGTCAGGGTAACCTCTAATGGTCACTTTTGAGACCCTTGAATATCAATGGTCAGCATGTCCACTTTTCAATTTTTTTCACACATACTTTAGTGTCACCCTTTGGAGATTCAATTCTCTAACTACCATACCAATCAACTTTTCCACCTTAATGTTGGCCATCTTTGGGTCTGCCTATCACACATTCGTGATGACCTTGGTTGGTCCATTTTGACCATACCAACCAACATTACCATGTTAAACATTTGAATTTTCACCACTTAGTACATGCCATACCATTTTTGTTTTTCTAAGGAGTACTTGCTACCTTGGATACCTATAAAATCACCAACCTTATCTAGGAGACTTGATAGGAATAACTCAATCAACTATGCCTAACGTTGTTTCCTAGTCACCCTGTCACTAGTACTTTTAGAACCAACCTTTTTTACCAACTATGACAACTTAGTCTATGTGCAATCTTGACTATCTCCCTTAGTCATATTTTGTGTGCATGTTTATAATTTAAATGACCAACCTTTTTATCACCAACCTCATGACTCACCCCCAAACACTTATCAAACCTATGCCTAATTATGATTTACCTCATCAACTCTTGATTTGAGAGGGAACACCTCCTCTCATGCTTAGCAAAACCAACCCACTAACCCACATTCCATTTTTTTTTATACAAACTACATGACAAAATTGGGCAAACTATAGAAACTAGAAAACTACACATAATAGTTCTACGTGTCAAAATACTTTAGAAACCCCTAGGGACCACCCAACCTCTCCTAACCATAAATAAAATTTTGAAAACCCACTAACTAACCCACCAAACCTTGAGTCAAGTTAGATAACTAGCTAACTAACTCACTAACTTTACCTTTTGACCCAACTTATGTAAAACCTCAACCGTTGATGGTCACCTTAACTACCAATGATTACCCAACTGCCAATGGTTATTGTGACCATCGATGGTTAATCCCAACCATAGATAGTTAGGTCTTCCCTATCTGAACAAAGAAAACTTCAGATATGTGCAAGCTAACACATCAAACTTTAATATGGATAGAAAGATAATACATCATGAAGAAATGAAACCATAAACCAAACCTCCTTTGGAACATTCTAACTCCAAATAGCTTTGTCTATAAAAAGAGGGGAGTAGGAGGTGAAAAAGGATTGAAGAATTTAGTAATCAAGTAATCAAGATATCAACCAACAGTCATCAAGATCTTACAACATCAAGGACATTTTTGTAGGTCTTACCTCCAAAAAATCAAAATCTAAGATAGAGGCTTGAACCTGTGCCAAAATTTATGTTTAGGAAAGGGACTATTACTCTAACCAAATCACTCTCAGATCAACTACAAACTATCAAACAACTAGCTAATTATATTTCTTGTTCTCAAGTTCTGATTATTTATTTTTTGACATATACTCTTATACATCATATCGTTTGACCTCCCATCCCTAACCAGACCTTTAACAATCTACTACCTGATTATTGAACTCATCAACCCAATTTTCTACAACACTTCTTAGAACCCACAACAACCATTGATAGTCATCCAAACTATCAATGATCAACTTAACCACTGACAGTCACTATGTTAGGAAATAACAAAAAGCTATTTCCAACTACTTACCCTCAACCAAATTTCACTTTCTATCTTTCTTCCTATTTAAAGAGTCCCCATCTGTATTTTGAACCCAAATTGACCTATTTAGCATTAGTATTGACTTACTTATTGCTATAATTAGTTATTTCTTTTATCAAGCATTTATTTCTTCTTGAGTTTCCTTTCAATCTTTTCTATCATTTGATGCAATTAATTAATCTTTATTTCCTTCAACTTAATGATTTTAAGAGAGTGGATTGACAAACTACTAGTAAGCACATGCTTCTTCAATCTATCTCACGCTAGGAAATCCACCTTATTATCCATCTAGCAACCCCTTTGCTTTAGTATTTTATTATCTATGGATCATTCTTCCCAAGATAAAGTGGATATTTTCATAATCATCTCGATCATCTATGCACAAAAAAACATTATCTTCTACCATACTCATATCTAGTTTCTTACTTCTTACTTTCCAAGAAAAAAAAATTGAAATTGAAAGAAATAGTTATAGTTGAGGTCCTTCTATATGAGTATCCTTTATGTATTTCACAACCAGTTACACAAAAACCAAAAGTCATAACTATAAATATAACTTTCATTATCAAATCACTGATATTAGTTGAGCCACCATTACAAGTGAGGTATACTCCTATAGCATTACCATACACATACTCTCCCATGAAGGATTTTATTAGAGATAACCCTACATCAGAGACATGTTATCATCTATACAAAGGATTTATCTACCCTATTACCTTTTTTTATCAATGTTATATCATAGATCACCCATGTTAGCCATATCTTATTATATGAGATAGGTCCCTAAGAACTCCACAATTCAAATGCATGTTTATTCTAATTCACATATTCATAACCTCACTTCATAGGTAGCTTCAGCTACAAATTAATCAGTATATCTAGTTCATATATCTCAGATACCTTCTCACATAATACATGTGGTCAGTCTTCCATTATTTGATATAAAATACCTTGATAGTGAGTTATTGTGAGACTCATTATTTGGTATGTTCCTTTCTACCAAAAGAAACACTAAACCTTCGCTTAAGTATTTATGTCCCTTTTTCACTCAATGCTTCTACCTAGGCATTAGCATGGTGATTTGAACTATAATTCACTATGCAATTAAAAAAGGGGAAGTACTAATGTCCCCTTTATATTTTCACCCCCAATGAATATCTTTCCATTTATCAAAGCACCTTAGGGTCAAAATAGACCTGTCTCATGTCTCAACAAGTAATAGAATGTTTAACATAAATCACTTTCATTAATTTATCCCTTAGATGGAAATTAGATGGAAATAATAATAAATAAACATAGAAACAGTTGTCCAAATCAAGGTCATTGATTCATATTCTACCTTACTTATAGATACACCCATCTATAGTATCCTAGATTATAAATTACTTAGATTTCAAGTCTCAAGTCACACTCAAAGCACTCAAATTGACACTCATACAAACATTCACCTAAAATTTCACCAACACTTATACTGGGAGAACTAAATAAGGATTTATCACATTTGAGGTATTGGTATGTAGGAAATGCTCAACACATGAGGTGTTGAGGTGACGTATAACCTCCCTTGCTAACTCTAATCTCTTAATTTTATCCTCAAATAATCTAACAAAATTTGAGGCTTAGGGTTTCAAAATGAAATGAGTCAAAATAGGGAATAAATAATTACCTATAATTTAATCACACAAGCATTATTTTTTTAGAACCAAGTGAATGTCCACTTAGAAACAAATTTTCTTTGATTCACAAGAACTTTAGTGTAGCACAAAAGACACTACAATAGTGAGTTCTTGAGTAGAGGATCGTGCTACTATTAACAAGGGATTTTTTACATCGATTTCCTATTGAAAACACCTTGCACTATTCATAAACCAGTTTATAGCATGCCACTTATCTATCTCAGTGAGTTTTCTAGCCATGTACAGATTTTGTAGTTCATTTATACTCATATAATAATCATAAATATCAATTTTTATACAAATCAGTGGATGTTTATATTGTTATATTTTTTCCTTGATTTATTATTCCATTACTTTATCAACCTAGGGTTTTACATTCCAAAAATCCTTTAGAAAGTTAAGTGAGAATTAAACTAATAATCTCATTTTCTAGGTCATGCCCCTCATTAAATCCTACTTCCTTAAAATTTATTCCATAATAATACAGACCTTATTGGTGATTTTATATTTTCAATGTGGAAGAATTAGTCTGGAGATATAAACAAACATAATAGACCATATGCCTCATCTAATCGGTTAAACCAATTAATATTTTCTACATCTAGATTTGGTTTGGTTTTAATACACATAGTTATTTTGTGTAAGTATTTACTCCTAAGAATACTTTTAAATTATATTTCCACTCATGGTAATTGTTTGAATTGATAATGCGAACCAAATTATAGTACATTGTGTAGTTAGATAAAATATCTATTTAAATGAAAGGGCAAAAGAGAAGTCAAAATAAAAGGCAATCTCCCCTCAAACTCTTAGTAGTAATTATGTAGGTGCATGTTTGGAGATAGTTCCATTTGAAAGAGTTTAGAAATGTCTCACCCATGGTCAAATCTACAAACCATTACCACAGTAAAAAGCATTTATTATTTATCAAATAATATCTCATTAAATTATACATAAATAGATCATACAATAAGAAATATTTTATATATCCATAGCTTCCTCAAATACAATGAATGAGCCTTACATATATAGTCATGAAGTATCAATCATCACTAAGAGATCAAGCCAACTTATCAATCCTAACTAAGTGATCAAGCTAGAGATCAAACTTAGGACTAAGAGATAACTATCCTTAAAAAATAGAAACAACAAAAAATTATTTCCATAATATCTAATAGATAATATGTAATATCCTATAATATCTAAAGTAAGATAAATTAAATATCCACATATAAGTGGGTGGAAATAATAAAGTATAGACGTGAACATGAGGTAACATAAACAATCTATTATAACACCCTCCTCCCTAATTGAAGTTAAGGAATGAAAATAAAGTGGCATATACACAATATGACTCCCAAAAATAAGGTATGATCAGGTATTCATGTACATTATATCCATGAAATAATCTCTCATAAAGTGAATAAATGGAGAAAACCCTTAGGAAAATAAAACTCCCCTCAAAAAATATAGAAAAGGAGGGAAATAGGTCATGGAAAGAAAACATGAGGAGGTATCCATACCAAAAAACACGTTGTAGTATGAAAATAAGTATCCCTAAGGATACTAGTTCATCTTGATAGAGTACATAGATGTTAAGTCATATTAACCACTAGGTTAAAATAATAATAGTGTTGAATACAAGGATCATTAAACATGAACACTGCACTCCAAAATACTAGGTTGAATAATGAATCTTAGGAAAAATTACCTAAACACCCTCCATCAATTCTTAATTATAATAACATGGCAAAGAAGTCTCTAAATAATTGAACTTAAAATGGTGAGAAGTGAGAAAAAAGACTAGTGGGGATGCCACATTGGTGACATTAAACAAAAAGTCAATAAGAATGTCAGTGAGATATAATAGTATTCATATGGGTTCCATTTAAAAAGTGTCTGAATAAGATACCCATGTACAATGGAAAAATCTATAAAATGTCAATAAAATATCTCAAGAATATGACCTTAGTGGTGATGGGAGAGACTAATAATTGAAACAATAAAGGTTGCATAAACTAAAGCACACATGCATGATGGTAGAATAGGGTGTAAAATCAAATTCCCCATTACACTTTACAATTTAGTGAAAATAAATAGATCCAAAAAGAAGCAAGGAAAATCAAGGAAAACATTTTGTACACCAGAATAGATCTAAACAAGGTTAATGCCACCATGTTGAATAAGTCATAAAAAATAATGAGATTTGCTCCAAAAATAAGGGATCAATGTGTGCAAAAAACACAATTGACACAAAAATATATAATCAAATAATGTACGACATCATGATCTGTTGAAAATTTGTATGAAAGTGTGTAAATAAATGAGCATGAGTGCAATAAGTTATTTATGTGAGGGGATCTAACCTCTTTTCAAATTAGACCTCACCTTGTAGTCTTCAACAAGTAAAAATAACATACAAAATTTGAGGTCAGGATCAACTGATAATACATACATGATAGATTAAAATCAAGATGGTTAAATAAATTAAATAGAAAGTTTGTTTTCTTGCGAGGGGACTTGATCACCTGTCAAACTAGCCCTCACCCTCTTGCCTTCAACAAATGAGATCTGAAAAATGGTATACGGCTAAAAAGTAAACAAATACACTATCTTCTTATGTCTACCAAATACAAATTATTATTATTAATATAAAATAATCAAAAAATCATCCTAAGATATTATTTTATAGAAAAACCAATAAAAATGTCCCTTTAAAAAATATCCCCACATGGATTTTTTTAGTGAATAATACCAAATTTAGTAAAACTACAATGATGTTTTCAATTCATAGTGAAAATAAATATTCAAAAATGTTATAAAAATGTGAAAATAATGTTCACAAAACTCATATTTTTTTTGAGTGGTCATTTATAGTTTACTCACAACTAAAGAAATATAAATCATATTTTTCAAAATAGTACTACTTAGTAAAAATAATGATAACTTTTATAATTCTTCATAAATTAAATTTTTTAAAATGTTCTTTAAATTAGAGTACAAGGTTCATAAAGCACCAAAAACATTATGTGAAATCATTTTAGAGTTTTTTCATAATCATAAAAAGAACAATCATTTTTTATCTAAAAATGGATTTGCAAAAAACTTATAGATCTTGCCTTTGATATCACACTAAGATGAAATTGGAGGTGATTATATCTTTTGTAGATAATATGGATGCATTGGTTTTATTTTTTGTACTCTTAAAATCTCCAAAATTTATATGCAATAAAAAACATAAAGAAAATGAAGTTCCCCCCAAAAGCTAGAAATTCTTGCACCCATTGTTTATTCTCAGAACCATCCAAATAAGATACAATAAAAGAGAATACTTAGTAAAGAAAGAGAATACCAAATTATGAGCAAGGAGAATTTAAGGACATAATAATGGATATTAGATGTCAATCTGATATAAATAAATAAAAATAGAAAACTCTCACTTAGGGTCAAGTCTACAAACCATTACCATAATGAAAACCATTGCTGCATTACTTGAATAATATCTTAATGTATTATACATAAATAGATCATATAATGAAAAATCATATGTATCTCCAAATATTCTTCAAATACAATGAATGAACTTTTCATATATATCTAAGGAAGATAAATACTAACTAAGAGATCAAGCTAAGTGATTACTCCTCCATCTAAGAGATCAAGATAAGTGATCAATCATAACTAAGAGATCAAACTAGAAATCAAACCTAGGATTAAGATACAACTATCCCTAAAGAATAGAAAAAAATAAAAATTATACCAATAATATCTAATATATAAATATGTAATATATCATAATATCTAATATATAAATATGTAATATCTCATAATATCTAAAATAAGATAAATGAAATATCCGCACATAAGTGGGTAGGAATAATAAAGTGCCTAGGTGAACATGAGGTAAGGTAAACAAACTAATATAACGCAATTAGGTTTTTTAGGGTTATATAGTAGTTCTAGGAGTCATGTTTCATAAAAATAATCCTTCACAAGGCATCACTTTTCCATTATAAGCCATTTAGGGGTCTTTCAAATTTTCCCACTAAAATGGGAAATTTAGAAATTTGTATCATTTGTATGAAAATTAAATAGTTTGAGATGTTTCAAAAGGTTTGGTTTTATGATAGTGGGTATTTAGGATATTTTCACATGTCTTATACATATATAAAATTATTATTTAGTTGTAAACCTATGTTAAGACCAATTTAGATGCATCCAACATAGGTGGAAGGCAAAATTGGGTATGCTTGAATGAATTCTAAGGTGATTGAGAGATCTTATCTACATGATACAAGATGGTACCATGATTAGGCATAATATAAAATTTTGTTAAACCTTGAACCATAAATTAAGGATCCTAAGAACATATGACAAAGAAGAGATAAGTTCAAGTGATGGTTATTTTTGGTATATGTGTGATAGTCTACAAGTTTGCATATACCAGTTTGAAAGAAACATAAATAAAATAAGGTTTTATCATGAGATTTTTTTGAAAAAAAGGATTTTTTTTAATATATATTAACATTCCTTCGACTGTTCTTTTTCTTATTTCATACTTTTATGATGATATGTTTTTATATAGAGTACTGTAATAGGGTATTTGATGACTCAATCTAGGAAATAATGTATGATTTGTATGTTTTCATGATTTTTTAAGCTTATAAACCACCTAAAAGAGTTTAAATAATATATAATGGTCCTAGTAAAAGTCATAGGATTTTTTTTATTAACCATTAAATATTTATTTTTTCCATTCTTTGAGCTATCATGTCTACAGTTTGTTAAACCTTAGGTTAGGGTTCAAGTCACTAAAACATGAATAAATTCTAAATGAACCATAAAAATTTATTAAATTATTATAGGTATGTGTTTTATAATTAATTTTAATAGATAAAAAAGGTTTTGGTGTTTGTAAGTATCTCAGGAAAGAGATAATGATGATTGTGTGTCTAACGACCCCTAAATAGGACTAAAGTAGAGTTTATGAAGACAAAACCTTGAATAATTCTTGAAGGATGAAACTGAATCATATAAAACCATTTACAAGTTTATTTTGTTATGCTTAATGTTTTTTAAAGTTTATTTATAATATTTTATAACTCTGTACAGAGAAATATGATTGAAACTCAATTTGCAAGGCTTTAGATTTTAATGTTTAAAACCCTATTATATATCTCCTCTGGAAATGTGTCATTATGAAGAGTAATTTAATAAATATAATAGTATACATCATAATTAATCATTTAAAAAGTCATTTAAAATATTTATTTAACCCATATTTGAGTAAACAACATTTGTATAAGAGTATGTACTTGTAGTGAGAGCTAGGCCTAAAACCTTGTTTCACTATTTTACTATTTAAGATTATATTTTTCAAGGTTTAAGACATCTATAAGAAGTTAATAATCCTATTAAAACTCAAATTTTAATTAAAAAATTATTATAACAAGTTATGGGTTTAGTAAAAAAGTTGCCAACTTGCAAGTGGGGTTTAGTAATCCATTTATTTTTATGTTTTATGAGGAAAGGTTCATATAAGGAAGTATGAATAAATGTGTTTATGTTTGATATAATTATTATCAATGTGAATACTATTTTAAAATTCATTAAGTGTATAATTTTGAAATTAAATTTAGCTTAATAAGGCTTAAATTCTATTAAGATGTAATACAAATGATCGTGAACATAATAAGACCTAAAACCCCTATAAAATTTTTGTATCAAATCTTAGAAGATCTAGGCTACAGATTGAGATTGATAAATAAATATCATTGATTGATAGAGGAGACCTATATAATATAATATTTAAGTAGAGATAGTGAAGACATGTTTTGAAATAGAAGCATGTGAAGGAGAGTTATAAAGAGAGGAAAACAAGCTATGAGAAAGAAGCTTATAAGGAAGACACTTAGAATAAGAAGTGATAGAGAAATTCAAAGGATGAAACAAATCATAGAGGTATTGATGAAATAAATTATTGATATTTAATAACATTTTCAATTAATATAATTATCTTAAAGAAAAAGGGTCGAAGTAGGCTATATGAGTGATAGAGAATAAGAACCCCAAGGAGATCTGGAAAAACAAGAAGAATAAGAAAGTGTAGAATATAAACTAATAAATGAAGTCATGAAAGTTATCTCAATAACTCAATTATAAATTCCCATGTTTGAATGGAGTCTTAATGTTGAGTATTTAGTCGATTGGATATCACCAATGTATAACTAATTTATTATAAGGAAGTAGAAGATGATAAAAAACATCAAGTTTGTTGTTATAAGATTAAAAGGACATGCTACAATTTTTTGGGACAAATTCAATATGAGAGAAGAATAAATTACAAAAAAAGACCAAAATTTGAGACAAAATGCTATCCAAGTTATGGTCCAAATTTATGCCAAGGGATTATCACACATAATTGTTCAAGAGACTTTAGAATTCAAGACAGAAAGAAATTAGTGGTAAATATTATAAAGAAGAGTTCTAAAAACTGACAAGTAGGACATGTCACATAAAAGAAGATGTGGAAAAGGTTGAAAGATACATAAATTGATTAAAATTAAACATTAAATATGAGTTCAACCTTATATCTCTATGATCAATAAAATAAACCTACTAGTCGGCTCAAAAAGTAGAGGAAAAACTATCAAAGAAATAAACTCAATTTTCTAAAGTAGAAATTATCAATTTCAAAAGTATAGGACAACATGATGGTAGAAAATAGATTTAGGTTATGAGGAAGGAGAAATTATCTCTCAAAATCAAGGTTAAAGTCCAAGAAAAGGTCACTCATGTAGGAAAAGAAGTCAATATGTAGAAGATAGTGGATAATTAATTGGGGTAAATGTTTTAGATGAAAAAAATATAGAGAAAAATCTTATGAATGCCCAAAATATGTACAAGAAAGACACAGTAATTAGGTTATACAATTTGAAGAAGAAGAGTGTAGAAGATCATGTCAAGACCTTGACATAAGGGAATATTTATTAATGAGTAAGATACTTCTCAAACCAATTAATGAAAGTAAAAAATCAACATATATTAAAGCTTTGTTTAGAACCACCTACAACTCCTAAATTAAGTGCTAAAAAATAATAATAGATGGTGGTATTAATAATAATATAGTATCTCTATATATGACTGATAAGTTATATTTGAAAAAGTTAACTCATCCAACACCTTATAAGTTGTTATATTTGTACAAATAAAATCATTTCTTAGTAAATGAATAATATAAGGTAGATTTTTAAATAGGTAGCTATAAATATGAGGTCTTATGTGATGTTATGCCTATGGATGTCAGCAATTTCGTATTGAGAAAACCTACATATTTTGATATGATAAGAATTTATGATGTAATAAAAAACATATATGCATTCAATAAAAATGTAAAAATACACATTTTGACTCCATTGAGAGATGAGAGTACAACAACACTAAAAATCAATAATCAGGTATTGATTATGATTAGTAACGAGATATTGCATTTGTAATAGGTAAACAAATAATAAGTTGATGTAAATTACTTGACATACTAAGTATAATATTTCTAACCACTGAGTAACTAATCTACATTAAGAAAATTATACTTCATTAGATATGCATGTAAACATGGTGAATAATGATTTGTCGAGTTAGTTTCCATTAATGAAAATCAAAATCTATTTTAGAGAGTTCATTGCATAAACAAATTTTCCAAAAAAAATGTATGGAATGTAATAGGAAATAAACTTTTCCAAGTGAGTAGTATGAGATTGCAGAGAAATATGTTGTATTAAGGGAAACTAAGATTTTTTTATGTAAGGAACCTCCAATGTATGTTGAAAATAATATGAGTAAAGACTATTGTGAGCAGTCTATAACATAAAAATTACTTGTAAATTAAGAAATAGATGTTTCTAGGAAGGATGAGAAAGAGGAAATAATCTAGGTTAAAGATCATACATTTAAGGAAAATAACATGATAGTAGACTATCCATATATGGAACAAATTAATGAAATAATGTCCTTGATAGGATGTAATCATTACTCCTTCCTATAATACTTATTCACTGATTTCTTTATGGAAACCATATTCATATTTGAGAATGGGCCTCAAGGGCCTAATGAATAAATTGATTTATCTAATATTTTTATTCATGTGCAGCTACATAAAAATAAGACAAGGAGATATTTAAGATGAAAAGTATATATAGGAAAACTATAAATAATGTCTTTCAATCTTATGGGAAGTCCAATCACCCATAAGATGTAAGAAAAGATAGAAAGGATTGGTATGTTATTTTGACAATTAAGTTGTAACTTCCACAACTCAACTTTTTGGTAAAACTTTAGAGAGGATAACTATCCAAAATAAATTCAAGTTTCAAGGTATGTACCAATGCATAGTTAGGAGAATATACATCTAAAGACAATGGAGGTATACATCAACCATTATCCATTACAAATAGGCCTTGGGATCTAGAATTATAATAAAAAATAATAAAATAAGAGTATTGAAGAGGACAAGAATAAAATACATAAAAATCATATACAATTGATAGTGATAGGTACATAATTATCTTTTAAGACTCATGAGTAGGAGTTCAAGGACATTTTCAAGATCAAGAGTCTAATATAGGTATGTGTTTGTAAATCATTCAATTAGTTTTATTTTGGTTATTTGGAGTTATAAGAGTTATGTTTTATAAAATTAAATCCTTTACTAGGCTTCACATATCCATTCTATGTCATTTAGGGGTCTTTCTAGATTTCCCACAAATATGCGTAATTAAATTTTTGAATTACTTATAAAAAAATTGAAGGGCTTAAGATGTTTTAAAAGGTTCAATTCTATTTTAATGGTCATTTATGGTATTATCAGATTTTATAAAATTCTATCAATATGTTAATTAGTCTAAACCTATCCTAAGACTTGTTTAGATGCATCCAATGTAGGTGGAAGGACAAATTAGGAGTGTTTGCATTACTTCTAATGTGGTTGAGAGAAATTAGCTACATCAAAAAAGATGATACCATGTTTAGGAATAAGATAAAAATTTGTTAAACCTTCAACCATAACTGAAGGAGATTAATAAATTATGAAAAATAAGAGAAAATCTTAGGTGATGGTTATTGTTGGTGTACGTGTGATAGTCTATAGGTCTATGTATATCATTTTCAAAGAAGAATAAATAAAAGAGGGTTTTATTATGATTTTTTTTAAATACAAGGATATTTTAACATATTATAACATTATTTTGATTTTTCTTAATCTTATTTCATAGTTTTATGATGATATGTTTTTCTACAAAGTACTATAACATGGTACTGAATGACACAATCCGAGAATGAAAGTATGATTTATATGTTTTCATTATTTTGTAAAATTAGAAACCAATTTTTAGAGTCTATATAATATAGGAGGTTAATAATCCAAGTGATATGAGCTCTTTATTGTCCATAAAATGTGGGATTTTTCATTCTTTGAGATCTTGGTTCCTATATAGTTTGTTGAACTCTTGGTTAGGGTGTAAGCCATTAAAACATGAATAACTTAAAAAATAAACATTAAAATTACATAAAATTTGATATATATGTGGTTTATAAGGTAATTGAATATATAAAAGTTTATTCAAGGTTTGGAACTATGTAGGGAAAGAGATAATGATGATTTTGTGTCTATTGACCTATAAATAGGTCTAAAATAGGGTTTAAGATGATGAAAAAATGAATAATGAATAATCTAAATCATATAATTTTTTTAATAAGGGTAATTTATTACATTAAATTTTTTATAGGTTATTTAAAATAGTTTATAACTCTATATGGATAGATATAACTAAAACTTTGTCTGTAAGGCCTAAGATTTTAGAGTCTAAAACCCTATTTTGTAAATCCTTGGGAAATTTATCATTAGGAACATAAAAATAAGGATTATTGTAGTAGATATCATCACGAGTCATAAAAATTTAATTTTAAATATTTATTTAACCCATATTTGATTGAGAAATAATTTTTATAAAAGTATAAACTCGTAGTAAGATGTAGGCCTAAAACCCAGTTTCATTGTTAAGATTATATTTTTGAAGGTTGACAACATATATAAAAAATAAAGGAGACTATGAAATATAAACTTGTAATGAAAAAAGCCTAATAAAAAGTTATATTTTTAATAAATAAATGTTTATACCTACAAGATGGGTATATTAATCAATTTTATTTTAGTTTTTCTATAAAAATATTCATATAAGGAAGTATAAATATCTATGTTTAAGTTGGATATAATTATTATTATTATTATGAGGACTATTTTAAAAATCATAAATTGTCTCATTTTGAACTAAAACTTAGTATAATAATTATTAAATTCTAATCATAAATAAGAAAAATTAATGTGAACATAGGAAGACCTAAAACCCCTACATCAAATAACCCTGAGATTGCAAATGTTTGACACCTCACATTTTAATGCATATATAATTTATAGTTTTTACTAAGTATACAATTAATAATTTTTATTTAGTTAAAAATAAAATTTGACATGGGTATAAATTAATATGTACATCCTAAACAATAGTATGAAAATAACACTAATGTAAAGAGATAAAAAAAATACACACTTAAGAAAATGTCCCCTTAAAATGAGTTGCCTAGAATAAATTGTGCTTTGATATTTATTTCAATAAATTATTTCATATTATAAATTTAGGGTTTGATAATTTTACAAAAAATAATTTTCACAATAAAGCCTACCTGACCTATTTAGTCCTTTTGGACTAGTTACGACCATGGTCTAGACTCCCATGTGACCATGGGCTAAGATTTATAGATTTGGTGATGTATTTATTTGGTATTTGTCAAAATTTTTTCAATGATGATGTCATGATTTGGTGAAACTTTTATAATTCTTATGTATAGCTAACTGTGGTTATTTAAAATTAACCTTTACATAATTAACTGTAGCTGGATTTACTTGACCTCATGTGGCTTATCTTTGATGATGTATTATGAAATGCACATCATATAAGTATGGCCTCAGAACCATATTAATTTTACATAAATATATGATATTTTTATACAACCCAATAAATAGTGCACAACATCTATAATGTGTAACATGTTCATGCACATAAACATACAATAATTCTAATATAGGATTGGTTCACACAGTTTTTATAGTTAAAAAAACTCCTCATAGATAGATGATACATAAAGTGTGTAAGAGGTATACAAAATTATAATAAACTATTTATAAATTCAAGTAAAACACTACAAAAATATATAGGTAGTGAAGACAATCAAAACACATAATATGGTTCAATATCCACCATCACGTAATACACACAACAACAAGATGATAAACATATGTATTATACTATGTAGCACAACACAATATGCATCACATGAAAGACACATAATAATAGATAGATAAATCAAATCTATCGAGATAGAGTGTATAAACCCCCATGTAGTTCACAATGTATAAGCACATAGTACACTACTTCACATAAAATAAGGTCATACATATTTATAGATGTATCCAAACTAGAATATATAAATAAAAAAGGAAAAAACTCGTATAATATCTAGGAAGATCATAATAAAAAATAATAAATATTACCTTTGGTAATAAACCTCAAGTCTTAAAAAATTATACAAATGAATAATGCAGAATAATAATTGGGTAGACTAGAAACATGCAAAAATTGATATTTTATAAAAAATTAAAAAAATTGATAAATTAATATGAAATCGTAATGTTTTGAGGCTTTTAAAATATAATATATTAGTTTATAATACCTGAAAATGTACTTATATAAAGATCACATCCCTCATTATTTTCTAATTCTCTTAATCATCTAAGGACATAAGAGAAGAGCATATTCGTAAATTAAAGGGTCTATAACAAATAAAATCAATTAATCAATATTAATAATTGTATTAAAACAAACCAAGGTATTTATTTTACTATAACCCACTATTATACAATGTCATAATGAACCACAATATGTTAGAATGGGCCACAATCAAGAATTGGTGAGATTTGAACACACTAGACTTTTAAAATTTAAAAAGGAAAGTTATTATGCAAAAGAGGAACCAAATATGACAAGAATAACTTGTTAATATAATTTATTAAATAAATTCATTGATATTTATATAAATATGTGTAATAAAGTCATAAATCCACCTACATTTACAAATGTGAACATGAGATAACTTCCAAATCGATAATAGGCACCATGTGTAAGATGTCAACATTGGTTGGTAGATGTCAAGTGCATCCACACAAAACAATTTTACTAGAAATTAGACATGTGAAATATAAATTGATGACATCATTATTACACCTAATGTCCTCAATATGACACCTAATAAAGATAAATATACATGTATGAAAAACAATAAAATGGAATAAAAAAATGTACACTAAGAAAAATCATATTAAATGTGTCCATAGATGAATCCATATCATTAATAGTGTAAAGAAAATCTAAAAATACAAATCCATCATAGACAAAATATCATAAAAAAATTATGATGACTGGTGAAAAATGAGGAAAGAGATTTGGGCTGGCATGACATAAGATATTTTCGTATTGTTTAGTAAACTTACATCACCTAGTCATGAGTAACAAATGTACTTATATATACTGGATCTTTTTATCATATCTAATTTAGATATTTTATATGGATTATTTATAAGTTGATCAATGATGTCATAATATCTACTTGCATTTAGTGGTACCTTGAAAGGTAGAGGATGATTAAAACAAACATTTTGGCTACCTCCGCTCTATCCCATTGGATGATGTACCCTACCTCTTCGATATTTTATAGCATGCACCTCCACATCCAATATTAACTTATTGTGAATAATAGGGAAGTGATGGTGGTTTTCACTATCTTAAGGTCTATGATGAGGGTGAATGAATATAGTCATACATGTCGTTTCCCATTAGGTAACAACCATAAGTATCTCAAATTTAATATTATTATAATATGTGTTGGTGGTCAAATTTTAACCATGTATTTAATGCCCCTTTCTAAAGAAATAAGGCCTAGAGTCACCTATTACAAGGTGAAAAAATGAAGCACTCATCCCCATACCATGCTACCCATGCCACATGGAAGGCCACATAGATAGTATCCATGCCATAAAACATTCCACATGGACATGCAAGAAATAATAGTAAGGTCAAAAATTTTAAATGCCTGGGAAGGTGGATGGGACTTAAGAGAAAATGCGTGGTAGTTGGTAGAGATATGGATGCTGATTTTAGGTTGATATAATTTTAAAACATGTCAGAATTTTCATCATAGGTTTGAGTGGTCAAATGTAATTTTACAAATTATGTGTGTGGAGGTAAAATCCCACCAAGAATTTATACAAGGAAAACACCATACTAAATTAAATTTGACAAATTTAAATTATTTTAAAAGTTCTAGATCCCAAAATACTAGGATGGCATAAAAAAGGAAATTAAAATACAATTTTTCATAAGACAAATTATAATTTGTAGTTGAGTCTATAGATTATAACAAAGGAAGACAAAAGGTAAACTGACAGAGAATGGGAGCCTAGGTGCAATTTGGAAATTTTCTAAATTGAAAATTATGGTTGGATTTTTGGATCTTGTGGACTTGAAAGGAGAATTTAATAAAGTTTAAGACTTGAAAAGTGTGCCTTATATAGGTTAAATATAAATAAAGAATTTGGTGGGAGATTTGTTACTCAAGACAATCAATTTGTAGGTCAGGGTGAAGCACCCTTTAGGATGAAGTGTAGTGCCACAAGTAATAGATAAAGTATCAAGTAGACACTAGCCACCTATAGATAGGATTAAAGAATTGCATCTCATCAATCACATCAAGAGAAAACTTTGGTAGGCATATATAACAAGCTTATCATTATATCCATGTACGATATTATGACTTTGTTTCAGGATCCAGCACCCATTTACTTCTATGGATGAGCCAACCATATATGCAGATGCTTCAATCAACCATTATAGAGCTTGTATGGAATAGAGTGATAGAAATTAGTGTCTTTATAGATCCTAAGTACATGGTGGATATTACTGATGATAATTATATGGAGGTTGATTTCATGCACTTTTTTTAATGGTAAGAAACTACCACTCCTTTTGAATGCTAGATGGATAAGTATGTAAAATATTCTTTTTTTGCCGTAGCATTTAGAAATTTATTGGTTCTCTATTACTAATTCATGTGTGATAATTATCCTAATAGGATTCCTTGTAACAATACTCATGTGAATTATGAATAATGATTTTATCAAATATTCTCTAGATGAGGAGTCAATGGATGATCAAAAGGAGACAAGATGGAAGTATGTTCATGGAGATGTCTTTCAGTAACCTTCACATAATTGATAGCCCTTAATATCTTCATTCAGGGTATTATGGGATCTGAAACTCAGTTTCTATCTATTACTATATTGATATTTATACTTACACTGGTGGGAGTTTTCTATCCATATAATAGGGGAGACATATATACCTCCCTTGTTATTATATAATATATAATAGGATATGTGGTATCCTCCTTATATGGTAAAATTGAAGGATCAAACTAGGTAAGGAACCTATTTCTGACAGTTGTCATATTTTGTAGGCCGTTATTCTTAACGTTTTACTTCTAGAAAACAATCATAATTACTTATAATGCTATAACAACATTGCCATTTGTGACTATTATTTTAATCCTCATAATTTAGACACTAATCACCTCTTTTTGTTTTAAGACCTCTAGTTTTTTAAACAAATGTTGTACCAAGATCTTAACTTCATAAAATATTGAATTAGAGATGCAATTTTCTATGTTGCACTTGGGGAATGTGATCTTGCATTAAGAGTTTTCAATGAATACACAAGGTCCATGAATAAGATAGAGATAAGGTATTTGAATTTAGCATCTAAATATTTAGAAGGTATAAAAAATACCAAACTAGTGGATGATGAAAGATGTTCAACTTTACCATTAGGTGAAAATCAAGGCTTTGAGTCTTTTAATAGAAACATGAATGCAGATAAAAAAGAGGATAATTTGTTGCTATATGTGAAGAATAAAATGGAGTTAGGTGAAATTAAACAAATGATAAGTTTAAAAAAGTTGAATATGAGGCTCCCAAAGTCCCTATGAGATTTGTGCGGGAGAAGCAACTCGTAAATTAAACTTCACAAAAATTCAACTTGCAAGGTGTAGTTAACTCTCCCAATCCCACTGATGAAATCAAGTGGATGAAAGTCAACTCAAGAGGAGATTTAATGAGATTTCAAAGAGGAATATAATTTTCCAATTTTTAAAATGTAAAAATTAAAAATTGTACTTTGATATCCCAAACCCGCCAGTCAATGCCGATCAACATGAGGTCCTAATGCAAATAGGAACTTTCACATCCAATTATAATTTTGCACTTTTACAAATTTCAAATTGCAATTGGATTTCCCATTTCCATAAGGGAAATTTTACGGGGAATTACAACTATGAATTTAAATTTTCCAAATTTCAAATTAAAAATTGAAGTTGGAGTTCTCATTTCCATAAGGGAACTTGTGAGGAGAATTGTAACTACGAATTGCAATTTGAAAATTATAGTTGCTTTTCCCATTTCCCTAAGGGAAATTTTTAGGGGAACTGTAACTATGAATTAAAATTTTTAAATTTATAAATTACAAAAGTGCTATTGAGTTATGTATTTCCACAATACAAATAAAATTGCAAAATTGTATATCGGACCCACATTTCCCCAAAACAAAGAAAAATAGAAATTTTCAAAATGGACCAGAATTTCCCCAAAAGGTTAAAAAGTGAAAATTAATACATTTATGTATTAAAATAATGTGAAGGTAACCATAAAAATAAAATGTGAAAAAAGAAAATGTGGAAAAATCATGTTCGATCCAAAAATCAAAAAGGTAAAAACAACCTAAGTTTTGCATTTTCCATTGTTTTGCTTGTTCAAACACCTCCATGTGAGAAATATTGCAGGTTTATAAGGTCAATGTGGGCCACTACAAATAATATTTCTCAAGTACTCATGGGTCTAGTGTGTTCAAATTCCATCATTATAAGGCAATTTTATTCTTTTGCATGCATATGAGGAATGGTAAATACTATGAAGATTCTATATTTGCAAATGTGTTGTCAAGACATGTTCATGTAGTTGCAAAAGAGGACAAAGGATTTTTTTGGTACTCAAAGGTGAATGTTCTTCTTCAAGCTAGAATGGAAAGCATTTCCATCTAATAAATCAAAGGATTTTATCCAAATATTCATCATTACTTATAGAGGTAGTTAGAACAATCATTTTTTTTGTAAAATAATGAAAATTTTAGGCATGGTAAGGGACATATTCTAGCTAGGAGCATCTTGGTATAACTTTGACATTTTTTTACAATTCTAAAATATTGAAAATTGCAACACAAATTATTGGATTGTAAAAGAGGTGAAAAATGTATAAAAAGAGGGCTTGTCCTATTTCCTAGGTTGTTGTTGGTGTTTATTTTTCTCTTTAAGTCTAGGATATTCAAAATTTTAGGATGCATTGCTACGTGAATGTATTATCTCCCTTGATAAGCTGATTATAGATGTAGATCCATTAACAAGATCTGAGAGCATGTTTATGTATCCCATGTCAAAAGACAAAACATACCATCATTTTCCCCATGGCAACATTCTAAAAAATGATGTATGTAATATTTATTTACAAAGTTAATAAAAAATTTATAGTTCTTACTCTTTCCTATTGATGAAGTGAAATTATACATTTTATAAATGTTGTCAATTAGATATTTGGTTCAATGTTCATTATGAGCTGTCATGTTGGGCATACATTAGGTTATAAATCCCTTTTTATAGTTTGATTTGGAAATGTGTTCTTGAATAACTCTTTAGGGCACCTTGGGTTTATGAGTTTAATAGGAAAAGGTATTTGAGATTATAAGTGAAGTGTATGTTTTAGGTTTTAAAAAATTATTTGGGTATTTGCAATTCATTAGCACCAATAAATGCAAACCACTCCTAGTATTTCCCTTAGTTTGCATCTAAGTCTTCCACATTTTTACAAAGGAATAATGTCATGAATGTTGAATTAATCCCTACTATTTAAAAACCACTAGCACAACAATCATTTTTTATAACTATCAAACTTTTCCTACTTGTCTTACCTCCAAATAATACACCAGGTTTAGTATTGTAAGTGTTATTTACCTTTAGATGCATAAACTTTGCCTACATAAAATGTGTTTATATTTTATGATTTAAATATTAGTGTTTCAATATCCCATTTGAACCTTGTTGAAAATTATTTATATTAAAGGTTGCATGCACATCCCCATATGTCTTTAGTAGCTTGTATGTGACTTAGATCATTTTTTCATTCTGTGTAACAACCCTTCTTGGGAGGAGTGAATAAGTTTGGTTATGCACAGGTCATATTTGTGTTTCCTTGTACCAAAAATATTGATGGAGATTAAATTATAGAATCAATATATGTGAGCAATTTACCCCTTAGATCCTCTCACCTTAGTTCAGGCAGAGCTAAAAGTAACATGAAACTGACCATAGCCTCTATCGATGTCTCCTAGTCATTGTCTACATCTGGTCCATCTATGTGCAAAACCCTTCCCTAGATATAATAACTTATCAGTGGGTTTATCATCCACATATTCCATTTATCTCAAGTTTGCAAGGCCAAGAAAAATAGGTGTACAACTAGGAACCAACAATATGTATTAATATAGTGGACCTGATAATGATAGCCTAGTAATGAGTCAGGTGAGTGTTTTAAGCTAGAGCTATTAGGGTCCATTCTTAGGGTGACCATTCTATAGCATTGTTCCCACATAAATCTATGGTGGGTTACTTGTGAAAAATATCTAATGCAATGGACTACCTATTCATTGTTAAATATAATGAAGGTCAGTATGTGGCTTGAAACTTGTGTTAAATGTGATGAGGAAACTCCATACCCATGGATAGGAAAAATATTCACTATTGGTTTCAAAATTCTAGTTATAAAAATGTTTATGATTCTGGATCTATTTTAAAAAGTCTATGACCCAATATTGTTTTACCTAGTAATGAGTGATCTAAGTTTTAGAAGTGGGATGACTCAAGGCCCATTACCTAGGATGACCACACTCTAGTGTCATTCCCACACTAAGATATGATGGATTATTCATGAAAATTATATAACACAATATAATATTAGCTCAGTGTTCAATGCAATAGAGGTCATCATGTGGCTTGAAACCTACATTCAATATGATGAGGAAAATCCACATCACACGGATAGGAATATTATTCACCACTATTTTGGGTATTATAGTTATAAAAATATATGTACCTAAAATTTTACCTAATGAGATATGGGTGAATTGGTAAAGTGGCTTGGTTGTATCAATCCCCAACTAGGTTTAGATCTTTAGAAAGACACATGACACCATTTGTGGCCATAGTTTATATTATCAGGGCCATTAATTATCGTTAGTTATTCTCAAAGTTGGTCATGGTCATTGTTGGTTTCTTAGGCTAGTTGTGGACTTTGTTGGTATATCTGATATATGTAGTAGATGACCACTTGTGGATATAGGCCCTTGATTGTCTCCCAAATTAGTTCATATCTCTGGTCAAAAGTGAATATCTACAAAACAAGTGAGATAATGGTTTATCATTATTAATATATGAATTATTTTTGTATTATATAAATTTACTCCATTTCTTTCCATGAATTGCAAACACATTTTCTATTTTAGAAAGGAAACATGCAAATAAGATAATCATAAGTTGGATTACAAAATACAAATTTTCAATGTCAATTAAAAATATTCAAAGGTTTTTTTAATATGAAGAGGGGAAATGAGAAAATATATTTTATATTCAATCCCTAATAAAGGTTAAATTTTAAACTCTAAAATACTATGAAACTTGAAGGTGTAACATACCTATGGGTTTGCATGTTGATGTAAATAATTATGTTCCCTAAAATTTTATAACTATTTTTTGGTTGATGTGATCTAAATGATGTAAAACTATGAATATACATATCATTCATATTAGGAAAATAATGATAAAAATATGAATGCCATATGGATGATTAATATTTCACATATAGAATTGACACATCTAGATGGAAGATAAGAATTTATCTTTTTTAATGTTTTGATGCTCACTGTGTTTGTCATTACATATAAAAACTATCTATTATTTATTTTTAACTAATTAGATTGCGAAATACGATTTCAATATCCATTCATATGCTTCTAGTGAATTTTAGACCCTTGTGGTGGTTGGTAGAATCTAGGTCATAACATTTCTATCACTATGGACTATATAGTTCAATGATACCTCATACCACTATGCCTACACATTTATATACCTCCTTTATGTGCACTCATCCTCATCCATGTGGCCTTGTATAATTTTATATTCCTTTCTATTTAAGAGAATAATAATAATAATTATGACACAATATGACCCCTTAGAAAAGGTCTAGAGATTTTGGTTAAATATCCCCAACCACCCCCAGTCAAGTGACTAAATTTATCCTACCTTCCAATAATTTCAATAGGTGTAACTTCAAGTTTTATTATTCAACTTAGGCATGTGCATGTGTACATGCACGTGCATGTGTGTTTTTATGTATAATTTCATGAGTGTACACCATCATGATCAATATAAAATGAAATGTAATATTTATATTTCATCGCTAGAAACTGTGTAACTTTGATTATATTTTTATTAATACTTGGATATAAAACTGATATTTTGAGGGATATTACTATAATTATGTGTTTTTGATAATTTGTTAAGAGAGTTCTAATGTGCGTCCAAATATTTTAAGTAATTATAAATATAATAGTGAAGTGACTGTAACCTTATGATAGATTCAAAATCATAGTTTACTCTTAGATATTCCCCAATGTGTTTGACCTATCAAAATTATATATTTTAATAAAATGTAGACTTACCAATCCAAAACATATATATCTTAAGTGTTCCTATACACTACTAGAGAACACTGACACCTATAGAAAAATCTTAGTTGTTTGACTATTTATCTATTATATTAGGAGATAAAATTAGTCATATAATGTATATGTAAAGATAATTTAAGATTTTAAAATGTTTTTTCATATACTTGGGTGATCTTCATTGTGTTTATCTAGTAAATTCAGTTAGCCAAGAGGACTTTGGGTATATATACAAGGTAAACTGTGAAAAATATTCATGTGTATGCAAAGTCCACATATTAAAAAATGTGCCACATTTGATGTTTACAAAGTGTAGATTACTAAATTTATATGTGTACAATTATATTTAGATGGAAAAATATTAATGTAGCAATAGTAATAGAGTAAGTAAGAAATAATATTTATAAATTAATGATTTTGTCTTATAAAAAATTATTAATAGATAAACTAATTCCTAAAAATATTTAGTTTTATTAAATAAATGATTATTCATGTTTAGTTTATTAAAATTTCATTTAACCCAAGCAAAACATAATTCATTCATCATATAATGAGTCATATCCTAACTTATCTTCCTTGGGAACGTAATATGATAAATATTACATACACATCAATGATTGAGTAGTATTTAGGTAAGAGTATGTTAATGTAACTATTTTCCCAATCCTAAGTGTAATTATATATATTTTTAATGCTGGTGTTAGTGGATATAAAATTTCAATGAATTTTTTATACTATTTCACATCGATTAGTGCATGTTAAAATATTTATCACTTCAAGTCACTTTCAAAACTAATGATAGAATTAAAATAACTTAAATAGTGTTGGGGTCAAGTGCATACGAAGTGATAAAGTGAATATATACTATTTCCATGCTTAAATATTTGGCCTTTTTTAATTTCTTTATTTCTATGGTTTAGACTCTACTTTTCTTCCTTAAAGTTTCAGTTCCTCTAACCATCGATGGTCATAATTTATATTACTTTGAGATTAATTTCACCATCACAAAATATTTCCATCTTACCCCATATTTGCATATTTTAGTTGCTGAAGTGTTTGGTTATTTTCTTGATAGAAGAGCAAAAATTGGCTTAAAAGGGTAATTACCATTCACGATTATTATTTTCAAATAGTAAACAATAATTTTTTTCAAAAAAAAAACTTTCTTCACTCTTCTAGAAAATAAATAATCCTTGAAAAATGTGCTTCACTACCTTAAATTGTTTTTGAAATCCTTGGAATCTATACTGTGATGACCTAAACCCTAGTGTTATAGATAAATTTTGATTACTTCTCCTTAGTGGTTCCAAGGTTATTAATGCAAGTGAAACTAGGAAGGATAGATTTAATGTTTATTTTTATTCCCTTTTGATTTTATATTTCTTCCTCTATGCCCTTGCGGTATGTGATAGAAGGAGAGAAAATTCACATTTTTAAAAACTACAAAGAGTATTTTTCTTGATGGTATGTTTTAGGTCTACTTTAAAATTATTATAGACACTCATGTTTATAAATATTACTATTCACTTTTAAAATTCTCATATGAAAATTTAGAAAGGGTGGTTAAATATTTTATTTATGACAAAGAAAATAAAATTTAAGGTTTACTCAAAGTACCTTAGGCCATTTTATGCGTTATTAATATTTTTTCCTTGATATGATAAAATACTAGGTTTTAAAAGTCACAAGAGCCTTGAACATTGGATAAAATTATAAATAATTTAATCTCTCATACAATGCTTCCTACAGTGGTGCAATTAACACAACACTAGACCAAAAATAAACATGTTACCCAATAACCAAAAAACAAAAAAATATATGTATTGAAAATAGCTAATAAATAATAAGTAGTCAACCAAAAATCCCTCTAACTTATGCTAACTTCCAAATAAACAAAAACTCTTAAAATATAGATATACAAGTGAAAAAAACAAAGAAAATTTTAAAGCTACATAATAACAATGGAAAAAAAACATGAAAAAAGAGACAAATATTCTTCCAAATATCACTCGACCTACATCACACAAAAATATTTGAAACATTTTCCAAAAGTCTAAAAAAAATTCCTGTTACTTCTACTAAGTCAATTCCAGCTAGGATCCACCCTTACTCTACTTTATGAGAACGTAGGATAATATTGGGTAGGTCAAGTGCCATCCTAAGGTACCATCCTTTTTTATTTTTCACCAACATCTAGACCTCATTATCCCTTTCCCCAAATCTAAAATGAAGGAAATGGAAATTTATAATGATCTAATTGGTTAAAACCACTTGTTGTGATTCTCACTTATAATAATTGGAGATATATAGAATGTAATGTACATCAACAAAACACAAAATTTATCAGTGGGCCAAGACATCCAAATACTCAATATATGCATAAATATAATAATACACTCAAGGTAGTAAAACACCAAAAAATATTCCTTTAGGAAGGAATATCTCGACAATTCTACTTTGAGGGGGACACCTCTAATATATCTATACCAAATAAAAGAATCAACACTTAGTTTATTTAGTCACAATTAAACTCATATCCTTTGTATAGATCTCTAGTTAACTAACAAAATATGGGTAAGCTCCTAGTCCCAATGAAGGATGAAAATTACTCAATTTACTCATTCCACAAGTTACTCATGTATCCTAATATGACTAACTAAGGGGGATGTCTGGCACATTTCATCCTCTTTATCAAGACATATACATTAATATATCATATCCATAGGTATATATAATTATTTCCATCCTTGACATGTTTAATCCCTGAAACACAAGAAGAAAATAAATAATGAGTGCACTTCAAATCATTACACACTTGTCTCCAAGCTCGATCATCCAACCACCCATATGTAATCTTGGTGGGTAATAGATATCCAACCTTGTTTCCAAATTAAATTTTAATACTTTAATTCCATTCATGATAATATAATTCAAATATTTAGTCCATGCATAATTATTCTTCCTTTCATTCCATTTACCATATTCCACTACACTACTCTAACTCCATATATGAACATACAAATTATTTCTCTATGCATAGCTATAGTGATTTCCACATTGATTCCATGTTCCATATGACACGACACTACTCTAATTCCATACTTTATTATAGTATTTATTCTTTTGTTTCCATGGATATCCATAGTTATTGATCCACTAATTCCTTATCTAGCCATTGCGATTGGTAGTTTGGTTTCCATTATAGACAAAGTGATTTTTTATATGTCACTCCTTGACATGACTCCATGATTATTTCCTCTCATGATGATGTGGGTATCGACATAACTCATGTTTTTATGATACTTTGACTTCATTAACCTTTTCTTTTACATCTTCCATCTTTTAATTTGGTGGTTCCCTTGTCTCTTGACTAGATGAAGTGTTATTCTTTGCTTATATTGTTTCCTAATCTATTTATTCATCTTAATGTACCTTATGCTCTTCTTCACTTACTTCAATCTCATCTTCAATTCTAATTTGATTATTTTACGTGCATTTACAGATATAATATACTTTAAAGTAACCTTAATTTTCTTGTACCAAAACCTCATTAACTTCTTCTACACATTAATATTTATTCTTACCCAAGTATCTAACCATGACCATCTATCATGATATCCATTAACTTATTCTATATTCCATATTTGATATTATAACTTGAATGAAAATTTTGTGATTTTTTTTTAAATTTATGTCCTGTAGAGTGAATATATGAAATATGATATAATAGTAATAAATCCCACAAAAATTTTCAAAAAGTTACAAGATTTGTATTCTATCTTTCCTGTATGTTAATACCGAATCTATAAAAAATTGATAAAAAATATTTAAATATTGATGATATGATGAATTTATTAGAAACCCTAAAATAAAATTAACTCCCTCAAAACTAATCATAATAACTTATATTTTTTATTATTCTTTCCTTGAAATATTCTTCAACACTAAAAAAATTGTATTAAAATTTGAAACAAATGGAAATATATAATAAATTATCCAAACTTAGGTTTTTGTCCATAATATTTGCCCAAATCGATGCTATGATATAACTTGTTATGATCAACACTTATCATAATTATAAAATACATAATATAATGTAGATCAACACAGCACAATATATATTAGTTGGCCAAGATTGCCAAATATTCAATATATGTAGAAATAGAATAATACACTTATGGTAGGGAAACACCATGCAATACTCATTTAGGAAGGAATAACTCCACAGTGCCACTTCAAGGGATAACCTCAATATCCTTGTAACAAATATAAGAATAAACACTCACTTAATTGATTAATTTAAAATTATATTCATCTCCTTTTTATAGAACTCTAATTAACTAAAAAAGGATGGGTAACCTCCTAATCTAAATGTAGATTGATCATTACCTAGTATACTAATTCCACAAGTTACTCATGTATCTTAATAAATTGGAACCATATAACTAACTAAGAGTGATGTGTACCACATGACATTATATCCATAAACTCATATATATTAATATATCATTCCCCTAGGTACGTAGTATTCCTTCAATCCTTGACATAATTTGTACCCAAAAACATAAGAAGAAATTAAATAATGAGTGCAATTCAAATCATTTCACATTTGTCTCCAAAGTTAATCATCCAACCTCTTGCATGTGTTCTTTGTATGGGATGTCTCTCCAACCTTATTTCAAAATTTGATTTTACTATTTTGACTCCATTCATGATCATAACTTTACCACCTTGGTGTTTACACATAATTATTCCTCCTCTTCTTTTATGTACTATATTCTATTGAATTTCATTCCATACATGAACATAGAAGTTATTCCATGCCTATTAATAGTGATTTCCCAATTGATTATATGTTTCATATTCCACTGTGTTATTCTGATACCATACCTAACCATAGTATTTATTCTTTTTCTTCCATGCATATCTATAATGAATCCTCCACTAATTCCTCATAAATCCATCATGATTGGTACTCTAATTTACTATATATCCAAAGTGATTTTTTCTATGACACTCCCTAATATGAATCAATGACTATTTCCTCTCATGGTGATGTGGGTGTTGATATACCTCACCATTTTTTGATACTTTGACCTTATCAACCTTTTATTTTACCTCTTTCACCATTTAATTTGGTGGATCCCTTGTCTCTTGAGTACATAAAGTATTCTTATCTAATTTTACTATTTCTTAATGTATACCTTTATTTGAATCTTCTTCACCTACTTAAATCTTATCCTTATGCTCTACCTTGATTTTTATTTTAGCATTTCCAACTATGATTTCTTATAAAGTAACATTCCTTTTCTTATACCTAAACTTAATAAACTTCTTCTTGACATTAATTATTGATTTTTCACAAATTCACTAACCCTCACCATTTATTATGATATCCATGAGCTTATTCTATATTCCATCTACTATATTACAATTTTAGTGAAAATTTTGTGAAAAAAATCTGAAATTTGTGTCATATACAGTGAATCAATGGAAAATCATAAAATCAAGATAACTCTCAAAAGACTTGTCAAAAAATTTCAAATTTTTTCCTATACCTTTGTTGTATGTTGTTTCCAAATCTACAAAATATTAAAAAAAAATCTTTAAATTTTAGCAGATTTTTCTATTTTGTTACAAACACTAAAATAGAAATAACACCCTCAAAACCAATCATAAGACCTAAATTTATTTGCTATGACTTCCTTGAAATATTCTTCACCACTAGAAAACAATTTTTAAAAAAAAATTGTAAAATATTTCAAGATATAAGAAATTATACAAACTTAGGTTTTTTCCTAAAATATTTACCCAAATCAATGTTTTGATACAACTTATTATTATCCATGCTTATAATAATTAGAATACGTATGATATAAATAATAATAGGATAACACAATATATATTAGTGGGCAAATATTCCCAAATATTGAATATATGTAGAAATATAATAATACCCTTATGTTAGGGGAACACCATACAATACTCCCTTAGGTAGGAATAATTCCACAATGCCAATTTGTGGGGAAAACCTACAATATGTTTCTACCAAATATAATAATCAACACTTAATTCATTTATTGAATTAAAATTGTGGTCATCTCCTTTATATATCTCTAATCCATGAACAAATGATGAGTAACCTTTGAATCTAGATGTAGGGTGACCATTACCAGTGTATTAATTGTGTGTGTTTCTTGTGTATCCTAATGTACTACACCCATATAATTTATTAAAGGGATGTGTGACACATGCGATCATATACATCAACCCATATACATTAATATATCATATCCTTAGGTACATAGTATTCTTTCCCTCCTTGATATGTTTTATCCACAAAACAGAAAAAATAACTAACTAATGAATGTGCTTTAAATCATTGCAGACTTGTATCCAAGCTTGATCGTCCAACAACCTATATGTGATCTTGGTAGGTGTAAATCTCTAAATATTTTTCCAAATTCCATTTTTCTGTTTTTATTCCATTCATGATCATAACTTTACCACCTTTATGTCCATTCATAATTAATATTCCTTTGATTACATGTACCATATTTCATTGTGCTACTTTGATTCCATGCATAACCATAGTAGTTAATCTTCCATGCATAATCATAGTTATTTCTCATGCATTCCATTTTCCATATGACACTCTGATAGTTTGATTCCATACTTGACCACAATATATATTCTTTTGCTTCCATTCAAATCGACAATTATTAACCCACTAATTTCTTGTGTAGCCATAGTTAATGGTACTCTAATTTTGTATATATCCAATTTTTTTGTTGCAATGACAGTCTATGATATTGTACTCTGATTTAATTTACCTCTTTGACTATTTCATTTGGTGGTTCTTTTGTCTCTTGATTAGATGAAGTGTTCTTCCATGCTTTTATTTTTATTCATCTAGGTCTTCATTTGAATATTCGTCATTCTCTAATTTACCTTCTTCAACATCATCCTCATGCTCTAACTTGATTTTTATTTATGCCTTTCCAACTATGATATCCTATAAAGTAAACTTAATTTTCTTGTAAAAAAAATTGTGAACTTTTTAATAACATTAATATTGATAATGACCAATTTTTCTAACCATAACTATCTATCATGATATCTGCTACACCCCTAACCTATCACATGTATGAGGATAGTATTAGCCGACTTGTGGCTTACTTATCCCTCTTTGACATTATATTGTGCCTGAATTGTGGCTGACTTGTGGCTTTCTTTAGATTAGTAGGTCGGCCTATGGAGTAACCATGGCCTAGTTAGACTATATATAGGAGGTAGTGGGTAATCATTTATCATCATATTGTGAATTCTACTCTTATTAAAGCTTGTGGAGGTTGCCCCCTCGAAGTGTCTTATACATTATCATATACTTGGATATATTTCAGTCATATTTAGATATAATTCTATTGTTATACTTAATTCTTGAAGTAATTTCATTACAAGTGGTATCAGAGCTGCGATTTGGGCAAACTTGTGGGTAAAACACTATTTTTGTGATATATAAAAAATAGTCTCAAATTTGTCTGAAATTTTTTTACTGGAGGTGTGAAATCATCACATTAATCTTCCATTAAAATTTTAGATAATTTGGATCTGTTTTTAAAAAGGTATTGCTATTTTATGTTTTTTCATAAAATTTCTCTATCATGCGCAATTCAAAGAATTTTTATGAGCTGTTTACATTTTTGGAAAGAATAGAAAATTTTGGCTATAGTTTGTTCTTTGTATATTTTGAATTGAGGCCAAAATAATTCCAAAATTTCTTGGTCAAAGTTGGGTCAAAAGTGTTAATTAGGGTCGACATTGTAAAACCCTTTTATGGCAAGTCCACAAACTCGGGGCCAAGGAAAGGGTGCTGAAACTCTAGGAAAAACTCCTAAAAAGGATGATATGGAGTCAGAAGGTGGATGTAATAGACCATTTGTACCAAGGTTTTTTGACATAGATCACAAAGTGAGCTAGCTTGACTATAATGTGCAAGGCATTTAGAGTGAGGTGCAAGACATACAATCTAATATGCAGTCCATACAAGATAGTTTGGGATTTATCATGACAGATTTGAATATTAATCAATAAAATCATCAAGCTAACGCCATGTCACAAACCCACCAGGGTGGTTCTCCTAACCAGTCTACTTCAAATCCAACTCCATGGCCACAAAAGAACCTATTACCAAAAGTGGATATGTGCAAATTCAATGGAAAAGATCCACTCAATTGGCTCAACCAAATGGAGAGTTTTTTTGATCTACATCAGATTCCAAGTGGATAGAAGGTTACCATGGCATCCTTGTATCTTGAACCTGATCAATTCATTTGGCATCGATGGTTGTGTGCTCAAAAGCAAAAGATGAGTCTCAATGTCACATGGTCAATTTTTACAGAGTAGCTACAATTACACTATGGAAATACTGTGAAAGATAATTACTTCAGCCAACTGGCAAAATTGTGAAAAACTAGCTCTGTCAAGGATTATATTCGTCATTTTTAGAACCTATCCTTACGTGTGGAGACAATTTATGATGCAAACTTGAATGACCTATTTTTGGGTGGACTCAAGGACCACATTCAACATGAGGTATGCATGTTTAATCCACTTAATATTTCTAAATCTATTATCCTAGCATGTAGAGCTGAGGAAAAATTCATAGCCAATAAGAAGCAGCCATTCACTGACTTCAAAGATCGTAGCATATCATCATCAACATTTCCTCCACCTACTAGATTGACCCCTCAGCAAATTGAAGAAAAGCGTGCAAAAAGATTATGTTTTGGTTGTGATAACAAGTGGAGTAAAGGACATAGATGTGCTAAGAAGTTATTCTACATTGAGGGACCAAATGAAGATGAAGGAGATGATGCCTCCAATGATGATGAGGAAGATATAGAGGAGGTACCTGAAGATTCCCAACCTACAATCTCTTGTCATGCACTTGTAGGTATTAGCACTCCACAAACTCTTAAGGTGGTGGGTTTCCTCAAGAAGCAAAAGGTGATAGTGTTGATTGGTTGAGGGAGCACACATAACTTTATAAACCATAAGTTGGCCACTCGCTTGAACTATTTCATCTACCCAGCACCAAAATTTTAGGTCATGATTGCAGATGGTGGCATAATTAATTGTTCAGGCAAATGCCATAGTATTAAGCTTACTATGGGTGGGTAGAATCTTGACTCTCCTATGTTTTCTATTCCCATGGGTAACACAGACATTGTTTTGGGAGTCCAATGGCTCACAACCTTAGGTACCATTGAGATGAACTTCCAAGAAATATTCATGCACTTTCATTCTGAAGGTAAGAAAATTGAACTACATGGATTACATGCAAAATCTCCACAATTGGTTAGTTCACATCAGATGACCAAGATGCTAAAAAAGGGGGCAGAGGGAATTATTGCATGATTATGCTCTATATAAGTTCAACCCCCAAAGGTATCTACACATCCTGATCTACAAATAATTCTTGAAGACCAATAACCTATTTTTGGGGCCATGCCAAAAGGACTACCACCAAAAAGAGAACATGATCATGCCATTCAACTAATTCCATGTAGTCAACCACAAAATATCAGACCATATAGATATCCATATGCACAAAAGAGTGAAATTGAAAACATTTTCCATGAGATGCTGGAGGTAGGGATCATCAAGCATAGCTAAAGTGCATATTCATCACCAGTGGTCATGGTGCATAAGAAGGATGACACATGGAGGATGTGCCTAGATTATAGGGAACTCAACAAGTACACCATCAAAGATAAGTTTCCTATTCCATTAATTGATGATTTACTTGATGAGTTGCATGGTGCTAATTATTTCACAAAATTGGATCTTCACTCAGGGTACCATCAAATTAGAATCAAGGATGAAGATGTTCATAAAATTGCTTTTAGAACACATGAGGGCCATTATGAGTTTTTGGTAATGCCCTTTGGTCTTACAAATGCACCATCTACTTTTTAGAGCTTGATGAACACTATTTTTAGGCCTTTTTTAAGGAAGTTTGTGGTAGTTTTCTTTGATGACATATTGATTTATAGTCAGACATGGGAAGCACATCTGCAACATGTGAAACAGGGATTGATAGTTTTGAAAAAGCACCAACTTTATGCAAAGCCATCTAAATGTGCTTTTGGAGTATAGGAGGTAGATTACCTTGGTCACATTGTTTCCCATGAAGGGGTCAAATTTGATCCTCAAAAGATCAAAGCGATCATGGAATGGCCCATGCCAAAAACTCTCAAAAACCTTCATGGTTTTCTTGGAATAACAGGTTACTATAGAAAATTTGTGAAAGGTTATGGCAGCATAGCAGCTCCACTCACTACATTGCTAAATAAGGATGCTTTCCATTAGAATGATGATACCACAAAAGCATTTGAGAAACTAAAAGTAGCTATGTGCACCACTCCCATTTTGGCTACTCCAGATTTCTCACAAACATTCATTGTTGAATGTGATGCTTCTGGGTCTGGATTGGGGGCAGTACTAATGTAGGAAGGAAGACCCATTACATTTGAAAGTCATCAATTCAAAGGTAAGAATCTAAAAAAACCTATCTATGAGAAAGAAATGATGGCTATTCTTCATGCAGTTAAATAATGGAGGCCTTATCTGATGGGTAGACACTTTAAGGTGAAAACGGATCATGATAGTCTCAAATACTTTTTGGAGCAAAGATTATCATCTGAGGAACAAAAAAAATGGGTAACCAAAATGTTGGGTTATGATTTTGAAATCATCTACAATAAGGGTAAAGATAATGTAGTAGCCGATGCACTATCTAGATGAGAAGCATCCACATAAGCATTACTTGGTGCAATGTCCATATTGCAAGCAGATTGGGTGGATGAAGCTAGGTTAGAATGGGAGCAAGACAAGGATACACAGGTTCTGATTCAGAATCTCCAGCAAGGTAATTTATCCTCTGACAAATTTGAATGGAAAGGTAATGTCCTATAGTATAAGGGTAGGTTATACTTGTGCAAAACTTCAGAGCTTAAGCATAAGATTCTTGCAGAGTTGCATGCATCTCCACTTGGGGGACACTCAGGGTTCTTGAAAACTTATCATAGAGTTAAGAAAGAATTATTTTGGGAAGGACTCAAGGGAGATGTACAAAAGTTTGTGGAAAAATGCATCATATGCCAACAGAATAAAGGTGAAATAGTTAACACCCCAGGTTTGTTACAACCATTAACAATTCCTAGTCAAAGGTGGGAGGAGTTTTCCATGGATTTCATCACTGGGTTGCCTTGTTCTAAAGGTAATAATGTTATTTTGGTCATTGTGGATAGGCTTACAAAATATGCCCATTTTTGTGCTCACTCACACCCATTTTCAGCAAGTACAGTCGCGGCTATTTTTATGGAAGTAGTTCTCAAATTACATGGAACCCCAAAAATAATTGTAAGTGATCGTGATCCTATTTTCACTAGTAATTTTTGGACTGAACTATTTTCTTGTTTGGGTACTCAGCTAGCTCATAGCTCATCTTACCACCCCCAATCTGATGGACAAACTAAAGTGGTTAACAAAGGTTTAGAGGGGTATCTTCATTATTTTGTATCAGAGAAATAAGAACATTGGTTTAAATGGCTACCACTTGCAAAATGGTGGTATAACACATCTTTCCTTACCTCTTCTAAAATGTCTCCATTTCTAGCACTATATGGTTACCATCAACCTTCCGTCACTTCTTCATTAAAGGTGAACACCAAGGTTCGAGATGTGGAAGAGCACATTCAACATCAACAAGAGGTTTTGGCTAGTTTGAGAGAGAATTTGGCCTTGGCAGAAAATAGGATGAAGCAACAAGCAGATAAACACCAGAGTGAGCAAAATTTTGAGGTGGGTGACTGGGTATTTGTTCGTTTGCAGCCTTACAAGTAGATTTCCTTGAAGAAATAGAAAAAGGACAACAAACTTGCTCCAAAGTATTATGGCCTTTATCATGGTCTACAAAAAATTGGAAGTGTGGCTTACAATCTCGAGTTACCTCATTCATCTCACATACACCCAGTATTTCATGTTTCTTGTTTGAAGAAGGTTATTGGACAGAAAGTTTCTACCCAAACAGAGCTCCCACAACTAGATGAAGAAGGACGAGTCATTTTGGAACCAGAGAAAATCCTCCAAACACGTACTAAGAGGTTGAGAACTAGAGAGATTAAGGAATATTTTATCAAGTGGAAAAACCAAAACAGTGAAGATGCAACTTGGGAAGGTGCAGAATTTCTGTAACAACATCCACAGTTGTTCAACATTGAGGACAACGTTGGTTTGAAGGGGAAGGGCATGCTATGCCCCTAACCTATCACATGTATGAGGATAGTATTAGTCGACTTGTGGCTTACTTATCCCTCTTTGACATTATATTGTGGTCGACTTGTGGCTTTCTTAGATTAGTAGGTCAGCCTATGGATTAATCATGGCCTAGTTAGACTATATATAGGAGGTAGTGGGTAATCATTTATCATCATATTGTGAATTCTACTCTTATTGAAGCTTGTGGAGGTTTCCCCCTTGAAGTGGCTTATCTATTATCATATACTTGGATATATTCCAGTCATATTTGGATATAATTCTGCTATTATACTTAATTCTTGAAGTAATTTCATTACAATATCCATGAAATTATTTTATCCTCTATCTATGATATTACAAATTTAGTTAATTTTTTTAAAAAAAATTATGATTTCTAGTCTATAGAGCATTCAAATCTATGAAAAATCATAAAATCATGATAAATCCCACAAAACAATTTTAAAAAATACAATTTTTTTAATGTGTGTTTGTTATATGTTAATACTAAATATGTAAAAAGTTCATGGAACAATTCCAATAATTTTAGAAGATATGGCATGTTTATTAAAAACTCTAAAATAGAAATAAATCCCTCAAAACTGATCATAATAGTGCAATTATTTTATTATGACTTCCTCTAAATATTCTTCACCTCTAAAAAATTTTGTATAAAAATCATAAAAAAATGAAAGATATAATCAATTCTCCAAACTTAGGATTTTACACATAATATTTGCCCAAATTGATGCTCTAATACCACTTATTATGATCAATCGTTATAATAATTAGAATATGTAGTATATAATGTAGATCATCAAATATATATATATATATATATATATATATATATATATATATATATATATATATTGGTGGGCCAAGATGATCAAATATTCAATATATGCATAAATAGAATAATAACCTTATGGTAGGAAAATACCATACAATACTCCATTAGGAAGCAATAACTCTATAATGTGACTTTGAGGGGAAAACATCTAATATGCTTCTACCAAATAGAAGAATAGACACTTTATTTATTAATTTATAATTATATTCATCTCATTTATAAAGACCTCTAATTAAGTAACGAAGGATGCGTAACCTCATAATCCCAATATAAGTAGACCACTACCCTATATACTAATTCCACAATTTGCTCATGTATCCTAATATACTTGATCCATATTATTAATTAAGGGCGATGTGTGTCGCATGTCAACATTTCCATCTACCCATTTACATTAATATATCATTTCCATAGGTACATAGCATTAGATCATCAATTTAAGCAAGTTTTTGTAGCAGTGTTTTTAAAAATAATTGGCACAATAAAATAATATATCGCACTATAGAATAGGTGTGGATTAAAAAATTTAATTAAATTACATATATTTTCACACAATAGAATAATATATCATATAAATGAGAGAAAATATCATAGACCACATAATAATTGACATAAGACCAAAATGCTTGATAAAAATTTAAAAAAAGGTTTTGAGGGGGAAACATCCACAATAATGTACTAAGTCCATAATTCATAATATGATGATAAAATATTAACCACTGCCTCTAATGTATACTCTATTTATCCATGGTTATTCCATAGGCTAACCATACTATAAACATCAATAAATTATTTAAGATAATATGAAGGTATGTAATCTAGAAGATGACCACACATATTCCTATATGTACTACAGGTTAAGGGTATAATATGAGCCTCCCCTTAATAATAATGTTGTCCTTAATGTTCAATATAACTAGGATATTGTTGTAGTAAAGATTCATCCTTCCATGTTACATATTTATAATGCATATTCTTCCATTTGATCAAATACTCCTTAATCACTATGGTTTGGAGTTCCTTATTGGGCATGTGAAGGATCTCTTCAAGATCCATAATGACATGACCTTATTCAAAAATATTAGGTAATTCAATCTTAGTGGAAAATCTATGTCTAACTACCTTCTTCAGTCAAGATAAATGGAATACCCGATGTATGTGAGTTTATGGAGGAAATTCTAGCTTATAGGCCACACTACTAATGTTATATAAGACATTTTAATGGCCATAATCTTAAGTGATAAAATGTTATCCTTTTCTTGTTACTTTGGATACATATGCTTATGTGGATTCAAATGCACAAAGAACCAATAACCTATGTTAAAATGTCAGTCACTACAATATTGATCCACTTGGTATTTCATTAAATTTTGTGTAATTACTAAATTCTCTTTCAAAGTAACTACTACCTATTATTGATGGTGAATGTGGTCCTAAACATCGCAAACCTTGGGATGAACCATAAAGGTTGAAGTGATAGATGGGGGGTGATACCCATATAATTCCATAAAGGGAGAAATTTAGGAAGAAGTGTTATACCACCATTCAATAAGTGGTAGTTAATTAACCCATTTGACATGTATTTCAGAATCAAAAAAATGAATATACCCTTCTAGACATTTTTTGAATACCTTTATTTATCCATTGGATTTAGGATGATAGGATGAACTATAAGCCAAATGAGATCCCAATCATGAAAATAATTTAGTCCAAAAATTACTAGTAAATATGGGATCTTGGTCACTTACAATGATGTTTGGAGTACCATGTAATTTCTGAACTGTAATGAGAAAAGTATAAGCTAATGTACTGGCAACAAATGGTTGTGATAAGGAACAAAAATGATAATACTTGGTGAGTCGCTCCACAAATACCTTGATAGCATTTTAACACTCATATTATAGTACCCTAATAAACAAATCCATGGAAAACTTGTCCTAATGCTAGCTAGGGATGGATAAAGGCTACAAAAGAGCAGGGGTCTTAGTGATTTCACCTTTGTTCTATTCACTTACAATGGATTTATTTACATGTTTATGGACATCCACAATGAGTCCTTACCAAAATAAATCTTGCTTGATTATATGATATGCTTTAAATTTTTTTGAGTGATCTCCCAATGGAGATGCATGAAGTTTTTGAAGGATTTTATGTTTGAGGAGAGAATGCTTACACATGCATAATATATATTTATACCATAATTCACTCTCATTGCATGTAAATACTTTATATCCCCTAGAAACTTCCTAAATATATTGAATCAAATCATAATTAGCACTGTCATTCTCTCATTCTAATATTACTTCCTCTAGCTAATCTACCTACCAAATAGTCATTTTGCATAATAGTGCCTCCACTGATTCATCCATTTAAGATAATGCATATATCACCACATTCTATTTTAATTTCTTATGAACTATTTAAAAATTATAGCCTAAAATTTAAGTCATCAATTTTTTTCGTTCTTCAAAAGATAATTGTCATTCCAAAAAATATTTGAGGCTATCATGATCAATCTTTACCTAAAAGTGACAACCCATCAGATAAGGTCTCCATTGATTGATTGCATGCAAAATAGCCATTATATTCTTCTTAGATTGGAATGAGCATATTTTTTCCTTTATGTTGGTGACTCTTAAATGCAAGTTGTATGCCTTATCACATGAGTACAGTGCCCATGCCATATTATGATGAATCACTTTCCACAATAAAAATCTTAAAATAATCAAGAGTTTTGAAAAATGGAGTGGTACACATGACAATTTTAAACTATTTGTTAAGAATAAGCAATTAATTATGAAAAAATATGCAACATATAATTTATTCCTCAAAATCATAGTAGCAGAGACATATGAGAGAAAATTCAGATCTAAGAAATTGCACACATAACATTGATATAACATGGTTCACCCAATGTGGGATACATACACCAAGAAACTCTCTATAATATTAAAATAAAAAATACAAGACAACTCTCAATAGGATACCTCTCATAGAGATAAATTTATCTAAAATAAATTCACACCATAATTATTGAGATGATAAGCTACACCTCAAACCTGATCACACCGAATGAAGAGAGAATACAGAGTCAAAATGAGATGCAAATGTAATGTTTAATGTGTTCCCCCTCACCCCTACTTATAATTTCCAAAATCCCTTGAAAAATTCATCATACCTTGGAGATAAAAATATCCGCACCAAAATTTTAACAAATAAGGGAGGTTACAACCAATTGGGATAAAGATAATCCCCTAGTTCTCTTAACCACCTTTAATCATGCCCACTTCTACATAAAATGAGCCGCAAATGTGGGAAATGGTTGACAAACTAAAAAATGCACTTGACCATTTATGAAAGTAAAAATAAAATGTTAAAAATGCCCCATTAATTTTTTTTTAAACGTTAGGGGTGTTGAAACTGGTTCCACATTCAATAATCTCCCAGATGGAGTTCATTTCTCCTTGAACAAAATTTAACACTCCTCCATGATCTTCACAAAGACCAACCAAAGATTAACAAAACCTCAACTTCTCCAATGTGACTACCTTTATTGTCATATCTATAGGATTTTGGATTGTATGTATCTTCTCTAGCTTCACCATGTTTTCTTCCAAGGCTATCTTAATGAAATAGTATAACAACTATATGTGTTTCATCCTTGAGAAGAAATCAGAGTTCTTGGCTAAATATATAACACTTTGACTATCACTATGTAATCCCCCAACTTATTTCTTATGCCCTAACTTATTAAGTAACATTGTAACCAAATCATCTCCTTAATTGCCTTTGTAGTAGTAACATACTTAGCTTCTGTGGTTAATAATGCCACAACCTTCTATATCTAGGAAATCCAACTAACCACTATATCCCCAATATTAAATACATAACCTATCATAAACCTACTACTAATACCCCTAGCCATATTTGAGTCCACATAACCATGAAAATTAGTGTCTGATCTATTGAAACACAATGTTGTACCCATAGTTCATCTCAAATATCGAAGAACCCACTTTACTGCTTGCAAGTGCTCATAACCTAGATTACTCATGTACCTACTTAATACTCCCACTTCATGGGTAATATATGGCCTAATACAAACAATAACATACATTATGATACCAACTATAGATGAGTAAGGTACCTTGGACATCTTTAGCTTTTCTTCTTCTATCTTGGGACACTGCTCTTCTGATAATCTAAAATGGCCTACCAAAGGAGTCCCAATTGGCTTAGCCTCCTTCGTACTACACCTATCCAAAACATTCTTTGTGTACTCTTATTGGGATAAGATAAGTTTCCTCTCCTTCCTGTCCCAAGTTATCCTCATACCAAGGATTTTCTTCAATGCACCCAAATGCTTTATAGAAAAGGAATCACCAAGCTGTTTCATGAGTACTTAGATCTATTGCATGTTCTTTCTTGCAACCAACATGTTATCTACATACAAGCATAGGGTAATATAATTACCATACTCAAATCTTCTAACATACACACAATGGTCAGAACAACACTTGGAGTAACCCTGTTCCAACATAAAACTATCAAACTTCTTATACCGTTGTTGTGGAACTTGTTTTAGGCTATATAAGATCTTTAGTCTACACACCAATTTATCCTTTCCTTCGACCTCATAACCCTATGGCTGCTCTATATTAATTCCTCCTCCAAATCACCATGAAGGAATGTAGTCTTCACATCTAATTATTTTAAGTAAAAATCCTCTACTGCAACTATACCAAGCATAGTTCTGATAGAAGTCATCTTAACAACAAGAGAAAAAATCTCATCAAAATCAATACCTTTTTTTTGTGCCAACCCCTTGACCACCAACTGGGCCTTGTAAATTTTCCTTCCTGCATCCTCATCTTTGATTGTAAATACCAATGTGTTATATAATGATATCTTTCCCTTGGGCATCTTCACCAAATCCCACCTCTGGTTCTCCATGAGAGAACTATGTTCCTCTTCCATGGCTTGCTCCCACTTCTTCATAGAATTTGCCTGCATTGCTTCCTCAAAACATTTTGGGTCTCCACTATCAGTAAGTAATAAATAAATCAAAGATGGGGGAAAAATTTTATGATATTTTCTTACCCTAGAATACCTTTTTACTATAAGAGTTTAGGGTTCCTATGTAGGAGGTTCTTGAACTATCTCCTTGGACACCTTACCATTGATAATATCATCCAACACTGTCTAGTCTTTTTATTCCTATTCCTAAAACTAATCCTTATACATGACCTTTTTTTTAAATACAACATCCATAGTCAAAAATACTTTCTTATCTCTAAGAATCAAAACATGGAAACTAAACTCATCCTCATCATAGACAATAAAGGTGCATCTCTTAGACTTAGCCTCTAACTTAGTCCTATCTTTCTTAGCAATGAAATAAATTTATCACATCCAAAGACCCCAAGAAAATAATAATTAAATTTATTACCATAACAATATTCCTTAGGTAGGCCTCCATCCAAAGCCACTGAAGTTCCTCTTTTAATCATATATACCACTATGTTAATTGCTTCCACACAAAATAATAGGGGTAGCCCTACATGCAACCTCATGTTCCTTGAATTCTCCATGATTGTCTTATTCATCCTCTTTGACACTCCATTCTTATGTGGCTTCCTTACAAGCATCCTTTGACTATGATTTCCATTCTGTGAATAATAATAATCAAATGCTTTACTACAATACCCATCTCTATTATCTGGCCTGAGACATTTCAACTTGAGACCTATTTCAATCTCAACCAAATCTTTCCATCTCTTGAATGTTTCAAACACATAATATTTATTCTTAATGCAATAAACCTAAACTTTCATAGCTGCATCATCAGTAAATGTAACATAATAATTTGAACCACCAATAGAATATACCTAAGTTGGCCCCTATACATCTGAGTGAACGAACTCCAACTTATTCTCCTTCTTCATAGGTCCAACAATCAGGAACTTAAATCATTTATACTTCCCATACACACAATTGTCACAGAAGTCCAAATCAGCCTATTTGAATATAGGTAACTTTTATTTCAAGATTTCCATGTCCTTCTGGCTCATATGACCAAGCCTATAGTGCCACAAAGTTGTATATCCATCTACTGAAACTAAATTTTAGTTATAAACACTACTATTCAAATACAAAGTTCCAAATTTATTATCTCTCGCAACCAAAAGAGCACCCTTGGTAACTTTACAAGAGTTTGATGTAAACATCATTGAATAGCCCTCACTTTCCAACTACCTCACTAATATTAAATTCTACCTTAAATATGGGACATGTCTTACATCTTTCAATAGCCATGTGTTCCCATTCTTCATATTCACCTGAACATAATATTTCCATACTATACTGCAGGGTTCATCATCACCAAGATAAATATGTCCAAAATATCCTTGAACATAATCAGTAAAATGATGCCTATGTGGGGTGGCATGAAAGGAATCCCCTCAATCAAATACCCAAGATTAAAAAAAATTATCTAAGGAAATAATTAAATCATCCTAACTAATAGTACCTATTTTCATATTTACCTCTTTGGTCTCCTCATGTTTGGTCTTCTTGTCCTAAAGTTCCCAACATTCCTTCTTTATGTGTCCACTTTTTCCATAGTCCCATCACACCATATTGGATCTAGATTTGTATCTTCCCTGACCTTTTGACTTTCCATGGTTTCCTCTGCTTCTATCCTTTTGTTTCCCTCTAGTCTCCACCATCAAATAGTCCCCTTAAGATGATTCCCTAGTGCTCTTCTTTCACATTTCCTTTCTAAGAATCACATCTATAACATCTTCAAACTTTAAACATCCCTTAGCAGGAATTACATTACTCATAGTCATAAATAGGGTATCCCAACTATTAGGTAAGGAGCACAAAATAAACAAAGCCTTAACTTCATCTTCAAATTTAATATTAATAGAAGTTAGCATACTCACAACCATATTAAAATCATTCAAATGATCAGCCACAGAACAATTTTGAGACATTTTCATATTAAATAACCTTTTTATCAAAAATATTTTATTAAAACTAGAGGGTTTTTCATATAACTCTCCTAATTTCCTCATCCAACCAAATGTGAACATTTTCTCTGAAATATTGAAGGCAACTGAAGATACAAGGCACAATCGTATGGCTCTTAGTGATTTTCTATCAAACAAATTCTAATCTACCTGATCCATACTTGAAGGTTGCTCTACTTTCCCCATCAAAGGGTGATGAAGATCATTCTAAAATAAGTAATCCTCCATCTACATCTTCCACAATCCAAAATTATACCCATTGAATTTTTCAACTCTAGATCTACCATTATCTAATATAGCTCCCACTCAGGCTAATATCTTTTCATGTGATTCACCACTTTAGAAAAACTACTGAATCTAGATATAATACCAATTGTTGGTAATAATTAATTAATTATGCAATAATCTGCAACACAAAACTTATTCCTCAAAATCATAGGAACAGAGACATATAAAAGAAAATTCAAATCTAAAAAAATACACACATAACACTAATATAACATGGTTTACCCAATGTGGGCTATATACCCCAAGAAACTCTCTATAATATGATAAAGAAGAGTACAAGACAAATACCAACAATAAAACTCTCAGAGAGATAATTTTCTCCAACCTGAATTCACACTTTAATTCTCAAGATGCTAAACTACACATCAAACACGATCACACTAACTAAAGAGGGAATACATAGCTCAAAATTAGATGCACAATGAAATGCTTAATGTGTTCCTCCTCACCTCTATTTATACATTCCAAAATCCCTTTAAAAATGTTCCATACCTTGGAGATAAGCATATCCCAAACAAAATGCAAACAAATAAGGGAGGTTACAACCAACTAGGATAAAAATAATCCATGAATTCTCTCAACCACCTTAAATCATGCCCACTTCTCCATAAAATGTTCCAAAAATGTGGGAAGTGGTTGGAACACTCAAAAACACAACCCAACATTTAATAAACTAAAAATTACATGTTGAAAATGCCCCATTAATTTTATTTTAACCTTAGTAGTGTTGAAACGGGATTCACATTCAACACTGTTAAAATGCTTTGGTAGTTGTATCATTCCACTAGAATAGTGATTATTCTAAAAATATGTCAGTGGAATTCTAAAAAGTGGGATATAAAATATTATTCATCAAACTCTAAAATGTATATTTTGAATTTGTGAGGCCAAAAGACATGTTCATAAACTCATAATGTCCTTCATGAATTCTAAAAGTTATTTTAGGTATGTCATCTTCTCATATTCAATTCTGATGACACCTAAAGTGAAATCCAAATTGCTAAAATAAACCACACCATGTTATTCATCTAAGAAATCATCAATTACTATAATACGAAACTTATCACTGATGGTGTACTTGTTAGGTTGTTTGTAGTATGGGCACATCCTCTAACTTACATCCTTCTTCTACACCATGACCACTAGGGAGGAATATTCACTTTGATTCTATCATATGATTCCTACCTCTAACATAACTTGTACTATTTTTTCAATTTCAATCTTATAGGAATATATATATGTATAGGATCTTATATTAGGTGTTATATTTCTGGGAAGTAGTCTGATTACATGATCATGCACTCTTTTTGGTGGATATACTTATAGCATGTCATGAAAATCAATATAATTATCATCCCCTACAATTTATAAATCAAGATGGGTAGAATCATTTTTTGGTTCAACTTATATGGAAAACAAGTCCATTGTAAATCCTTCATCACCTTCTCTAAAAATCTTTGTCTTCTGATGGGAACTAGCCAATTATAGAGATTTAGCCCATTATCCACATAGTTCAAATGTCAAGTCTTAGGAATGGAAGAACACAAATAGTTCTTGTAAATTCATCTAAATTATTCCGAAAGTGGTGAGCCATTGCACTCATAAAAAAATGTCAATCCCTTCTATAGGAATAAAAAACATATGATAAACTAATAGGTATTATCCCATATCAAGCATAATGCTATGGTAATTTATATAATAATTGACAGTACCAACATCTATAATCATTACATGAAATTATGGAGCTAGGAAAATGAAATAATTTGAACATATATCCATCTTACTATTGATGAATTTATGTATATTAATATTTTCAATCAACCCATTCACCTTCTATCTCTTAAGGAAACCCAGCCTTAAGAATTTAAGAGGTATTAATATTAGAAAGTGCATGATAGGAAATGGTACATTGAGAATCTTCATATTCGTTCTCAAGTTCATCCAAACTAGCACCTAAGGCTTCATCATCTTTATCATCCTCATTAGAACCTTCAATGAAAAAAACATATTTTCATCACAATAATGTCATTTGATATATTTGATGTCACAATGAAAAAAAAACTTTTTGCACTCTTTTCAACATGATAGGGGGTCAATCATGTAGGTTGAGGAAAACATGGTTTCAAGAAAGTGAGTTCATGGACATGAGTTAAACATATTCATTTGAGCAACTCTTTTTCTTTGTCATGCATGCCCTTAGGGTGGAATCATATATTGATTTGGGACTGAACATGATAACCTCCAATTGGATATTATCCTTGAGGCCACCTAAGAATAGGTTAGTCATATTTTACTTAATGATGTCCATCAAATGTAAGGATAGATTATGAAATTGATGAGTATAATCCTTTAAAGTCCCTATTTAGAATTGTTTGGATAGTTGGTCGACATATTTTTATGATAATTGAGATGCATCTTTGAATAAAATATAGACAAAGAAATTGAAAGACAATCCTTTTTATTTTCAGCACACAACCATCAATACCAGATGAACTACTCAGTTTACAGATATAAATAATCCATGACCACCTTTTGTGAACATGGAGTCTAATCTATATATAATAAATTTTCAAAATGAGTGATCCATGTGAGTGGATCAATACCATCAAATTTATGCATGTCTACCTTTTTCAACATCATATTCTAAGCAATATTAGCATTATGATTTTTTGGAGGAGGAAAACTGAGCTGGATAAGTGGAGGACTATTTTCTAATGGATGAGATATAAATTTGGACAATTTCCTAATTAGGTCAAAGCATAATAGTATGTCCCACTTTTCGGCATAAAGAGGACGCATCTACTTTCATCTTCTCCTCAAAATATCTTGAGTTTGGGACATTGAAATTAATCAAAAAATATGTTTTAGACTATATATACAAATATGGAATGCATATACATTTTTAAAAAAATTCTAAAAATCGTTAATTATTTTTTGGGATTTATTTTTTAATTTTTTTTATATTTTTTTATTGCTAGCTAGTGACACATAGTATTATAATTTGACAAAATTACTTTTAGTAATTTATCCTATAAGCCATTAAGGTCCCCTCAAATTCTTTTGATGTCCCATTTAACCACATCAAACTCATATTTAAACATCATGCCATGTAATTATGATTGAAGTAGTTGAACCAACTCCAAAATACAAAGATCATAATTTATGGATTCCATGTCATACTTTTGATTATTTTTAGCGGGTTTATTTTCCTTTCCATTATATGCAAGTGTTAGGACCAACCATGCATAAACCCTAGAATGGTTTTAGTGCTTTAAAAAATGCATCAATAAATTATACCAATATGGTCACCTCACCAAGATGAATCCAATGATAGTTAATTTGTACAAGTGTGAAAACACTTAGCCCAAAAGATTATATTGATGGAATACACCATTACAATAGTTTTGTATGATGAATATAGTGATTGCTAATTTTCACAAGGTCAAAAAATTATAGAGTTTCTTTTAACTTAAAAATATTTATTTTTAACAATATTTTAGTGCAAAAAGGAATAAATTCTTTTAGGATCATGAGTTATATTTTTTAATCCTTCATCTCATAGGAGACACATAAAACTAGATCCCTATGAAATGTAACCACTCAAACTTTCTCAAATCAAAACTCTGATACCACTTGTAATTAAAATACTTAGATGTTCACATAATAAAATAATATATCATAAAAGTTAGAGAGAAGATAATAGAACCACATAACAATTTATAGAAGAGAAAAATTATTGCTATAAATAACTAAACCAATTCAAGGGGCAAATATCCATAATAATTGATAAGATCAGAATTCAAAATATGATGATAAAATACTAACCTATACCTCTTATATATAATTTAATTATCCATGGTTATTCCATCCATTTGGCATACTAACAACATTGACAAATACAATAAGATAATATGAAGGTACGTAAGCCACAAGTTGGCCACACATATCCATAGACACACTATAGGTTAAGGGCATAACACTTTTTTTCCATCACACCACCTTATAGACATCCTTATCCCATTTTGTAAATAAAAAATGAAATTAATGGAAACTTATAACGAGCTAATGGGTCAAAAACATTTAGATTTTCCTTTAGGTAAGATGACTCTAGGTTGAAAATTGATTGGTTTTGCCTTATCATCTTCCACCATAGTGTTAATTTATCTCAAAATGTCCTAAGTCAAATACATAGGGATATAATTTTCATCACTTGTTCTAAAGGAAACCTCTTCTTAAAATTTTATGGCTTCACTTACAGAGTTGCCTTCTCCTACCACCATAGAAAATAAGGAAGGGAATCCTTATCCCATGTCTATTTTTCCTTTATTTTGTTGAGAATACTACACATCATAGTCAAATGAAATTTTTTGAAACATTTGAAACAACATAAGTTCAAACCTTCATAATACATGGGTTGTGTCTATGACCGCTCCTCCATAACTACATAAATATTATCATGAAGGTTCTTTGAAGTATTGATGTTAAAAAGGATTGCATAAAATATGCCAAGGGAGAACATGGTATTGTAATTACTATTTTTTTTAAATTTAATCTAGGGTATTAATTGTTACCTTAAAACATAGTTTATCCGAAAATTGAAGAGGGAGGTATCATAAGTATATCCAGGTAGACCTGACAGAGAAGGATTTATTAATTGGGTTAAAAATCAGAAATAATGGTTTTATAAACAAAATATGTTGATCCAAACTCCAAAATTGGATTTAATCCTCTCTTTATCCAAGATAAAATGAAAATAAACTATGAATAAACCTTTACTAGCCTATAAATCAATGATACGTTTTAGGAGGGGCTTCTATTATGCTAAAATTTAGGCATGGAGGTCTAAAAGATTTAGCATGAAATTTTTGAACTAGTAGATGATGCCCCATACTGAGAATCATTATTAATTAATAAGTAATGTATTTGAATCCTAATTTTCAAAGGAAACAATGGGTTAGTAAGGAACTTAAAGGAGAGGATTCAATGTTGAATTAAATTATTTAGGATGAGATACTTGTCAGGTTACCTCTAAAAAATATATTACATTCCCCATTAGATGTGACTGTAATTTAGTTTTGACTATTTGAAATTACTTATTTGGTGTAATATTCATATAGGTTAGTTTTTTGTGTACTTTTCCAAGACTTGGCATCTATATTCAAAATAAATAGGTGCATTGTCTAGAAGCAGAACATAGCCTTACAACTTCCCTCTAGGAGACTATGTTCCATCCATTGTTATTACTTTTCTTCCATCTAGTATGTCATCTAGATTTCCACATGAATCTATCTAAACATTTGAAATTATTATTTCCTATTTTATGTCCATCCAAAGAGATTAATCCAATTCCATATGATTTTATATCAAAACCCAAGTAGTGGTTATAAGAATGACTCGAGTATGCATTATAAAATGAGGAATGGGCATTATTCATATTTATAGGTAAATTTAGGGTAATGAGGATTAGAATATTATTAAAATAAACTATATTTTTATTATTATTGGTAACTATGGGTTTTACATAGGGAACCTACCATTTACATGAATTACATAAACATGGTCAACAAAACTAGATAATAAAATAGTTCTTGCAATAAAGACAACAGTAAAGAAACCAAAAGCTTAAATAATTTTGCATTAATATAACATGTGCATATATAAAATCATATTTGGTTGAGGAATTGTCTAATAGTTGCCAACCATAACTCTTACTTAAACAAATTCAAGTTAATCTATATTATTAAATAATGTAATACATAAAATTTGGTTAACATCCCCACTTTATTACACTATTATTATAAATGTACCCTTGAAACAGATCAAAGTTAACCTTACGAAGTGAATTGTTGATTATATATATTATATATAAATATGTTGGTCATTACTTGAAATGAATGTGGTGGTTCAAGAGTATTTCTCAAATGTGGTAGCATTGGAACTCAATGTGTTTGGTTTTTTCATGAAATGTTGTATTCTTGACAAGCACCAATACACTTTGAATGTCCCAAAAAAGGATGGGCGGCTAATCTTCAATAATTTAATTGTTAGACAAAATTTCAAGTATCCAAATTAATTCACACATATATCCTAATGCATCATGATAATCTACTTCTATGTATGAGGGATCAACTACATATTATTTTTTATTAATAAATGAAATTGGTCCATATCCAAGATAAAAGATAAATACTACAGTTGATTTCATGTCATCAAGAAATCCTTTATAGTCTGAGTCAGTATAAACCTACAAGAATAAATGTGAGTTCTTCTTGTATTCTTGACCATAATCTATTATACCTTGAACATATCTCAAAACAACATTTGTTTTAACCAGTTAACACTTTCTTGGCTCCTGTATGAATCTTTCAAGATATCTAACAACAAAGCATATATCAAGTCTAGTATATGTTAAGTAAATGAGATTCCCAACCAGTTTCTTATAGTGAGTTTCATATACTTTAGGTAAATCATTAAATTGGTATAATTTGAAATGTTTCTCCATCTAAGTTGACCATGGTTTAGAATCTATCATCCATATTTTTGAAGTAGTGTCTTGCCATATTTCGTTTGTGAGATAAAAATGTGATTCTTATTTTTCCATATCTCCAAGCAAAGATAGTAATGATGTAGCCCCAAGTCTATCCTATCAAAGGATTTCTTCAAATCATTCTTCACTTATTTGATGAAATTATATGACCTTATTGTGATCAACAAATCATCCACATACACGACACGAATGATAATCTTTATGCCTACCTTCCTTATATATAAATTTGAATTTGAGAGGCTATGAGTGAATCTGTGATAAATTATATGATCATATATATTAATATACCATATCCTTGGTGCCTACTTATGCCAATAAAGTGACTTAATTATCTGACATACCTTTTATGGATATTGTTTGTTAATAAATATTTTTGGATGGATCATGTACACTTCTACCTTGAGACCATAATTCAGGAAACCAATTTTGATTTTCATTTTCTAAGGCATCAATAATTTGTGTGTTTCTATTGTGTAAACAACTATGATGATTTTGGTCCTCATTGGGGTGAAAATATCTCATAATAATCAATTCTTTCTTTTGGAACATAACAATTTTTAAAAACTTGTTATCTATATTTTTTGATGGATCCATCTACCTTGTTTTTTGTTTTGAAAATCAACTTGCATCCAATGGGTGTCTTTCCTATAGGTAGATTTAAAAGTTCCCATTCCCTATTTTTTATTAGGGAATCATGTTCAACATCCATGGCCTTCATCACTAAGTTTGACATAGTGCCTCCTGAAGTATCTCTAGTTTGTTATTGTCAACAATTGAACTCATCGATGTGATATTAACCTCATTTCTCACTCATCTACTTGTTTGAATTCCTGATGAGGTATCTAGAATAGAGTTCATCTATGAATCCCTGATTGTGCT
>JARHVA010001227.1:2322500-2345000 GCA_037957365.1 Torreya grandis | reverse complement strand
AAGACATAATAATAGTATTAGAATTAGATACACATTGTAAGTTAAAAATAATGGGTCTTGGTTTATGTTTTCTTTAGTTTTTATTATTTGTTTATTTCTTTAAAATTTTGCTACGTTTTGATTGTTTGAAAGGTGGAAACAAATTGTGCAGGGTTTTGATAAGGGGTAATGAATATTTATTAATGAAGGCCAATTTTGGATAATATGTTTTACATAGTTTTTAATCACATAGTGAAAAAGGGAGTGAAAATTCTTCACCAGACTAGAGTTTTTCCCACTTAAATTTTCTTTGAGATAAATACATTTTTTATCTTTATTTAAAAATTATAATTCAGTAATCTATACTTTAATTTCCATCACCTTATATTTTGTTTTCTTCAAGTAAACTAATCTAAAAGTATAACTTACTAACCATTTGTGGAGATGAAAGTAGATGATCTTTTTTAAGAAGGACTCAAATAGTTTAACTAACTCCTTTTGTGGAAACAATTTTTTATGTGTATTTTTTTTTTGCATGCTTACATTTCAAGTATATGTCCATCACTAGATAAAGTAGTGTTAATGGTCAATGTATCATATTTTCCCTTGAAAAATACCCTTGCAAATTGAATTGAAAGTAAGAGATTATAAGGATTAGCCATACCAATTAATAGTATGACTATATAGTTGAAGACCAGTTTTGAAATATTGAAGGACTGGCTACAACATATCTCTCTAAACAAGCTGTATTTTATTTTTATAATTTAATTGTATATAATTAAATATATTTATCTACTGCCTATGTATATCCATTTTATGTAAAAATAAAAATCAATGTAAGTTAAATAAATTTTATAAATTTATTTGTAAGAAATAGGTACCATAATATGGTATTTTATTTTTAGAATTTAATTGTATATGATTAAATATATTTATCTACTACCTATGTATATCCATTTTATGTAAAAATAAAAATCAATGTAAGTTAAATAAATTTTATAAGTTTGTTTGTAAGGAATACGTACCAAAATATGGTACAAATTTCATGTATCAATTATGATAATTACCAAAAAAAAAAAATTGTGTTATTGCATCTTCTCAATATTTTTGTATTTTTAAATTTAATTTAAACCAAATACAACGTAGGTTGAAAATTAAGCAATATAAAGTGTATCTTAAAATACGTGTTCAAAATACGTATGCATATAATTCCTCACTACATGTAGTTGAGATAACCTATAATGGTGTCAATGCCTTGATCTGAAAAAGAGGAATAAAAGGCATTACGTGATGTAAAAAATGTTCTTTCATTATATATGTAATAATTATCATTGTCTTTGAGTGATTTTTTTTCATGAGGTTGAATAGGTGTTATCGAAAATGGTGCAAGAATGTTTTGTTTCATAATGCTCAACCTTTGTCACAAGTCAACCTGATGATATGGATTTTGACGTGAAACATATCTCGCGAGTGTAAATATAGGATTTGGGGCCTTAGAGGCTCGCTAAATATAAGGTGATTGATATTTCACATATATCAAAGGCGGATAAGAACGGTTTAGTTTTGGAGGAATCGTAACTATTTTATTAATATAAATGATCTTTACCTTACAAGGCGTAGTAGTCTCTTGATGAATGGGCCTTCCATATGGTGATCTAAGAATAATGTGAATTTTATTTTTACACAAAACATTAATAAAATTATGTATAGTCGAATTTACTACCTTGTGTTCGTTTAGACATGTCTAAGAAATAGATTATAAGATCGTGAATATGGTATAACATATAACAAAACTAAATCTAATGTTAATTATGGGAGGAAATGTTATGCACCATCTAAGGGTGTATGCTTATTCATAGTTATGTAGTTGTGGTTACACCACATAATTATTTATGAGTGAATTTTCTGTTTGATGATATTGGCATTTAAATAAGTTTGATTCTAGAACTATTATAAATCACAATACCATGCATGATTAAAAGGTGATGGAAAAAATAATATTTTATTCATAAAGTATCATTACTTAACCCATAAATAATTATATTGAAGTTATAGAATATTATATCATCTTGATTATTTTTATACCCAACACAATGTCAATGATGTTAATAAGCTCACGATCAAGTTTTATACTTGATTACATTGTTTTGATTTGGAGCACCATGGTTTGGAAATGGATTTATAAATATTTATGAAATGTTTATTATGATATTTATAAAACCTATTCATGTTATATGTATGGCCATCTCATGATATAATGCTTATATTAGATTAATCCTACTTTTAATAATTTGTGTGAGTATATGTCTCAGATACATTAATAGGTCCAGGGCTTTTCCTAGTCAGAAATATCTAGCCAAGATTACAAAGGGACCTTATTGAAAGATACATTTAGAAAACTAGGTCCATTCCTAGATGGAAATCGCTGACTAGGAGTGAAAAGAGGACCCAACCAAAAGATGTAACTATAGTGAAGGACTAGGAGGGCCCTAATAAGGGAGGAACATAAATACTTGATTTTTACCATAAGTAATTGGTACGAGAGCCAGTCAAGATAGAAAATGCAGAGACCCAAGACTCAGAATCTATCATATTTTACTGTTGTAGGAACCAGCTGATTTTAACTAGACCAAAAACTAACATACGTAGAAAGAGATAGAGGCCCAGGTCTCATAAAGGACTACCTCCAAGTCCCTAACAGACCTAAACTCCAACCGAAGCCAAAAGGGATACATTTTTCAGTTTTATATAGGTCGTTAACCATTCTAGACATAAAATATTGTGAGATTCATATATCTTAAATAACCCTTCTGGGCCCCGAGGGGACCCAACATTCCAACAACAACCACATTTTACTAGTGTAGGACCTAGTCGGTTTTAGCTAGACCAAAAACCAACCTGGTTAGATGAAGCAAGAAGTTTAGGGCTCAACACAAACCCTCTAGGTCCTGAGGGGATCAAGGCCCTGATTTTGATTGAATCAGGGACCAACCTAGACACAAAAGGAAGTCCAGGGCTCTAGGACCATTCAGATGCTCCAAAGGACCCAACATTCTAGAATTTTAAATGGAGATAGTTTTAGCTGGGCCGACAACCATCTTAAAATAAAAAATCAAGAGGTTCTTGGATTAAAAGGACTAACATGGTCACAAAAGACCAGCAAATTGATTTGATTAGATCAGAAGCGATCTAGATCAAAACTGGAGGTTCATGTCTCTAGTGTTTTCCTAGAACTGAATCCAATACTCCAAAAATAACAATCTTTAAAGGGAACCAACACCAACAAAACAAAACTAGGGTTGGATAAAGCGAACCAAACTATCAGTGAGGGTGTAAAACGGTCAATAGAACCCCTTTCCTGAATGTGGTTTTGAAAAACAGGGCCAATCCTTTCCAACCAATAGAATAAAGGCTAATAGGATAATGGCCAGGTAACTCCATGAATGAAACCAATATCCCCAATGGGATAAATCGAACCAGTTCTTGAGACAAGACAATTATCTCCCAGAACTATGAGAGATAGGAACTTAAAGTTACGAAACACCAACCCCAACATCAGTTTATCCCACACCAAAACTGATCTAAAACCACACGACAGGGGTGAAATTTTTGCTCAAAAACCGGTCCATTAGGGCCTCAAGCTTAAACAAATCTGAATACAAATGCGTTCTGTGAAAGAAGCCAGTCTTTTCAAAGGGAATAACAAAATATCTTACCTCCTTCAAAGGATCGTCATTCCGAATTACACACCAAAATAAAGCAACGCAGGGACCACCCATAGAAAAGCACATCAAAGGGACTCCATCATAACTGCAAGTCTGGGCATTCAAAAACTCCAAATCCTCCCTCTTGGGGACTTCCATTTCTACGATTATTCTCACAAACACGTCAGACTCACGATCAAGAAAAATGGAACGGCAATGTTCTCAAAACGAAAGAGCTTTCACACTAGTAGTCCTATCCTAGTAAATGAGACTCGAATTAGTAGTAAGACCAAGTTCCCCAGGTGCACTTTCCCTTCTTATCTCTTTCAAGGCCAACGCAAGATGACACAAAAAAGGCAGGCTCATCGTCCTATCTTGTGGCACAGGTAAAACTGGCCTCATTTCACCGGCTAGGCCATCACCAGATCTGAAATCCACCAATGGTTCTTTTCCCGTCCACTGAAACTCCTCAAGGGCCATCTTGTTGATTGAAACCATGGATTTCTTATAGTGTACTGATTTCCACGAAGGCCGACGGCCCCTGTGCAGGGGACATCTCATCCATACCCATTCCTGCGAGGGAAGTAGCCAAGGTTCGACCTTACATTAAATGGCATCGTCACTGCTTCTGCCAGGACCAGTTCGAGCCCAAGATTTTCTCTTCTCATTCGAGTCTGGTTCGTCCCCATCTACTTCCTCCCTCTCCTGGCCTTCCCGCCTATGGTTAGTTTCAAATTTTCGACAGTTTCCTCTGGTCAACTCTACCATTTTTGGACTAGAGTAAAATGTTTTCATGATATAATGTTATTATTGATTATATCTTGAATTTTATGGCACGATATAGAACAATTATGGGTTGAATGTAGGTGTCCTTGTTTATAAGCAAAAGATTAACTGGGATTATTTTATTTATGTGGCAGTAGATTTAGATCTCATGAAAGTGTTTTAGCTATTAAACAAAAAAAAAAAAATTAGTTACATTTCAAAATTTTCTTTTAACACTTTACTTCGTGTATTATGTAACCTTTTGAACTATATCCCTGGCCTAGTGGTTGAAAATGTACTCTTATCATGAAAATTTGAAACTATTTCAATAGTTTTTGTCTCTTACTGAAATAAATATCAGTATGCCTCGGTTTAAAAATCATTTTCCATTAGTAGTAGTGTGTTGAAGCAATTGGTATAAATTTTAACATAATTATATCTATACGCTTAGTATTGATGTTGTGAAAAGCATGGCAAAAGCCATTGAATGATTAATATAAAGAGAAAATTACCTTGTTCTTAAAATGATTAATTACGTTAATTGAGAGTACGTTTTGTATTTCATTATTAACAAGTCAATAAGACGTATTAGTAAGTAATATACTTTTTAAAGATAGTACATAATGCATTCATAAGGGCTTTTATTTATTCGATAAATCTATAAAAAAATCATGATTTAATTAATGTTTATTTAAATATTAGATGCAATTTTTTTTCATTTATGTATAGCATTTTCACTTGTTATTTTAAAAATTCTATGTTTTGCATGGTTAATCTATTTTATATCCTATAGATAAATCCGATTTTTGTCAGAATATTTGATATATATAAAATATTATGTATTCATCTAGCTTCAATTCTAAAATTCAACATGTAAATGATATCATTGAGGGCATCACCATTCATATGACCAATTTAGACACTTTGAGGCATACCATAGATGAATTGTATGCTAATATTAATCATAAAATATTTTAAGAACAAGAAAAATTGTATACTAATATTAACCATAAAATTTCTTTTATTTCTATATTGATCATCATCAAAACATATTTATTGTACCACAGTCTTCTACTTACAATTTTTCTTTTATATTTTTTTACTTTACATATACCTTTGTCCTAATGATTACTTGATGAAAATAGTAAAATCTAAAAATTATTATCAAACATTAAAAAAATATATAGTTTCATTTATCTTTTTCATTAGATACACATCCTAAATATCTACATACACCACATATTTCAAGTATCTAGGTTTTCACATTGAATTTTAATGTTATACCTTAACTTAGGATAAAGGTAAGATAATCTAGCTAGATATTCTTTTCATTACATTTATAGCTATCCCAAAGAGATAAATTTCACATTTTTTAAGAAAATACATTTTATATATAAAGCTAATTTTAAATGTATATTTAATTATTATTAATTATTTACACAAAGGATACATATCTTACACGTGTATATAGATCTATTCATTCTATTTATATTTTACCATCACCATCCAATAATATATGACTATAATCTAGGCATCTTTCTTGGATTTGATTTCATTCTTATGTTTTATATGTTTCACATGGAACATTACTTATAATTGGACTAACATTATTTTATCCACTTATTACATGTTTCTAGTTGTGTTTCACTAGCTTAGTCATTAGAATGTTGAAACCATCCCTATCAGTTACATTAGCCATCTGAGGTATTATATCATACTTATTGAGATATTTTGTCATTACATTCATTTTTATAAATAAATGTTTTAGATTATTATAATACTAATTACCTCATTATTATATTTCAAAAGCCTTTCTATAATTTTATTTCCTATATAATCATATTCTTTTTTGTATTAATTTAAATTCTCTCAAGCATATACAACTTAAAAAATGAATTCATGATTTCATATAAAGTCATATATTTGTCCGTAAACACATCATACCCACAAATAATTTTTATTTACTACATGTATTTACACATCATACTCACAAATAATTTTATTTACTACATATATGTACACATATTTGATTTTAAAGTCATTGTACCCTTGCATTTTTCTTAATATCATAAAATGAGTTTATTTGAGTGAGATTTTAGCATAATTTTCCCATGAATGTATGACACTTGTATTTCCTTCTTATTTACTGGCATTTATTACCTTATTTCATTAAATTTGACTTTCATAACCTTAACCCTATTAAAATATTGACATAACATGATTTTCATATGTAATATTTACTTGAATAAATATGACACATTGTTGTAGATGACATATATTTTCCTATTAGAGATATTAGAGCTACACATTTTTCCATTTAAAAGTTTTACTACATATTATTTACTTCAATCTCAAATATGCATACACTACATTAACATATGATAGTTATCAATCTTATATATTTCTTTGGTTTTGCTTTTGTATTGATGAAGAGAGGTGTTCATCCATATACAAATCAATATACTTAACTAATGAACCACATTTCCACATAATAGGCTATATCACATGTCATGTCATTTTAATTTCATTGTAAACATTGGAACAAAAATTATATATTAGTCTTTCAATATTTTATGGATGATGATACTCAAAACAATGTCAATGCACTTTATCATGCTATGAAACTTAACATACATGATGCCTAAATAGCTCATATATTAATCATAAAGGGGTAGAAACATACAGTCAAGATAAAATTAAAAATATCAATAATATTTACAAAACATAACAATTCAAAAACATTTCAAAACTTTGGAAATTTTATAAAAACAACAAAAATGTAAAACTCAATAATATTGGAAAGATACCAAAATTCAAAAATATAGTAAAATAAAAAATAAAACTATTGAAAAACTTCAAAAAATAAAAAACGTTAAACAATAATTAAAATAAACAAAATTGCTTAATGCATGTTAGCTATTTGCCGATTATAGTGGCTTGTGTGTGTATTTTTCTCAAGATTTCTTAAGCGAGTGCTATGTAAATCCTCATGTTACAAACAACTAGCTTTCACATTGTGCATGCATATTTTGAAGGCGCCAATTTTATAGACAAGCCCTAGATTTGAGGACAGTACCATTTCATAAAATATTTTATCATATTTTGCTACAATATATCAATTAATACATCTTCTACAATATATCGATTAATACATCTTCTACTAGTATATTATACATCTTTTATTCTAATGATATTATAAATTATCATTGTTATATTATTATATTTATTTTTGGTGCTTTAATTATTTATTTTAAACATTTTTAAAATGATTTTTATCTATAAATTATTCTTTTATAACCATTTTTGGTAAATTTTGTTATGAATCAATTTACTAACTTTTTAAGTCATTAATTTACATTTAGTCATTAATATTGTGTAATCCTACCTTAAATTAAACACACTATCATTCTTATATTGAATACTTGTCTAATTTCGATATTATCATAATAATTACCATACATATATAGAGAAATATTTATTTTATACATTCTAAATTTTTTAAATAGCTCATCTACGAGGGCCTTTATTACATGGGTTATACCAACTGCTCTTATTTTCAAATTAAAATTAACATGATTTAATATGGAATGAATGGATGCTCATAGAAAACTAAAATGATATAAGTTTTTAATTTTAATTTAGTTTTTAGTTTTTGTTTTTAGTTTTAGTTTTTTTTTTTTTTTTTTTTTTTTTTAGGTTTTTTTAATAGATAATAACACACTTTGTCAAAAAATTTAGTTTGTGATAGGAAAAATCAATTACATACAAATTTAATATAATAATATGTGATGGTTAAATAAATTTTCGTAATATATAGTGATTTTAACATCTTGAGATGATTGATTGAGAAAATAATCTTCATTTCTCATCTTAAAATGAGAGCTTAAAGGCATTTTAAATTTTTCAGATGTAAGAAAATAAGTAAAGATAAGAAAATTTATGTACCTCCTAGATCAATAAGTATATTTGATGTTGGAAACTCTTTAAAACTCTCTGGACTAAGTTTCAAGCACTTATTTACAATTTGTGGCATAGATACATGACCTAAACAACTAAGCAACGCAAGGCAAGCATATTAATGTACACGTTTGTGTGATTTTAATACGTGGGTCCATAAAATCAGGAGCATGTCAAGTACAATAAATATATTTACATTACATTCATATTTATAAAATAAATATAAGTGTGAATATTTTTTAACCTATCTATCAATTCTATTGTATTGATTTAACTTTTATTTATAACATTTATATTTATTTACATTACATAATTTTTTATATCTAATTTTAATATTTCAATTATTTAAGTAGTCTGTATTTAATTTTTTACCTATTTTATATAAAAAAAATAAAAATAAATAAATAATAGTAAAAATTTTCTTTAAATAAAATAAAATCATCAGAAAATATTATTAATAAATATAAATGATTAATATTTCAACATCGCTGGAAAAAATGAAAGTTTCAATTCAAAAATAAAAACATTATATTATATTGCTCACCCCTCCCCGTCCAACAATTTAAAAAAATAAAATAAAATAATAATTCAAAAATTTAAAATAATAATATATTTCATATTACAATATATATATATATATTTTTCTATACATATAATTAAGTGATGCACTTCTAAAACACAAATATATTATATACCTAAATTGATCATCATTTTTATTTTTATTAGACTTGTCTTTGAATTAATTCCGCTTAATTTTCCGAAGGTAATAGGATTAATTCATTTTGAAAACGTGCATCAACATTTGTCAAACCACAGGGACAACCTAATAAGTAGAGTATGATTGTTTTTCACCATAAACTGTCCATGTTAAAATCAACATGGACACGAACTTTTCCCATACTTCATCTAACATTTGATTATATGATTGAAGAAAGGAATAAAAAAACAAACATTGCATCTACATCAAAAACAATTGAGCTACTTCGTGGTGGTCTATTTTGTTCATATATTAAAGTGCTCAACAATTAAATTATTTATATTTAATATTTTTTATATAATTGTTGTCTGAATAGTTAATTAAAAAATATATAAATTAAGTTTATATGAGTGGTGTAGTTGGTTAAGGGTTTTGAGTTTGTCTTATATAAGTTTCAAGGTCGATTCTCCTTATTTGAATTTTAAAGATTATCCGATATATGATGTGGGTCCCATCAACAACCCCTAAAAAATTAATCTTACCTTTTTTCGTCCCAATAAAAATTCCGAAACAAAATCATAATATCTCAATTAAAATCAGAGATACCTCTGAATTAAATATATATGTTATTTTTTTCTACAGTCCAAAAAATACACCAAAACAAAAAAGAAAAATTTAATCTCACAAATCCAATCCAACTTGATAAAATTTCCTAACCATTAGTAATAACCTATTTAATCTCTTATTTCAGTTTATCACTGCAAATTGTCAATCCTCGCACATTTCTTTTCCTTGTCTTCCCAAATGGCGAGTTTCCACTTTGGTAAAACTTAAATCTTTAAATCAATTAACGGCTTCTCCATCTCACTTTCTTGATATTGTTGATTTGATATTAATAAATTAAACGAAATCTGAAGCTCGTTCTGTGTCCAAGGAAACTAATAAATTGGACCCAGTAGTAGATTTGTATTGTTCCGTCTTTGTTGTAGAAGTGGATGATAACCTTTAAACATTAGAAACTATAAAAAATGTTAAGTAAAGGTAAAATATTTTGTATTAATTTGAAGTGTTAAATACAAAAGCATGGGCAACAACATTAATTTGAGATGTTCACTCTGAAATCACATAAAATTAAACAATGGGTAATTTAATTTTGTTAATATAAATTATTTTGTAAATAAAATATTATTACATCAAAAATGTTTCTATTGGGGTGGCAATCCCAAAGATTCATCTTAAATAACACGAAATGGTGAGATGTGAATCTTTGGGGCCACAGTTTTGAAATCTGTGTGTGAGAAGTGGTAAACGTTTCTGCTAAAACAGTAGGTGGAGAGTGGGCAACGAGTGTTACAAATGAAAGCTCCAACGTATCAAACATAGATCCAACATGTACATCTATGACGAATTTGGGGGGGAAAATCTAGATTGGAAATCAAAAGCATGCCGAATGATATCATTTCTGCCTTGTCGCTCGAGACGTCTTCCATAGCAGTGTGTCTCATATGTCCTCCGGTCCTTATAAGCCTTCCTCTATAGTTTTTATGTGACGATATTCCATAATTTTTCTACCATGCTCTTGCCCTAGGCGCATCCTCTGTGAGGCCTTCTATGGTGAGTCAGGGTTGCGTCATTTGGAGATAACCAGAAGATATGAATTAAGTACGGGAATTAAGTGAGAGGAAAGGGAGAGTGTCAAAATTGACGACCCCATATGATATGATAAACTACAATTAACGTAAGAGACAAGCTACAATTAAATAAAATGCATCGGAGGAATAGTTTGTAATTTGTAGAACAAGTTGACTTTTGTTGTATTTGTGTTTAAAATAAATGCATATATGGAAAACCAGATATATGCGATAATGTTAGTTGTTTACATATCATGTTGTAGTTTTAGTGTTAAAATTTTGTATTGCTAAAGAAAATAGACTCAAATTTTAAAAAACAAAATGTCTCACAAGCATTTCCTGAAGTCTCCTTGGGAATCAGTTGTATCCTCTCTCTGATCCCCATACGCCCCAACTGGAGCATGGCCAATGGAGTTTTTCAAAATCGTCTCTGCCCACGTCCTTGTCCCGCCTGCTGAGTCCATCATAAAAGTGATTGATATCAATCCAAATGCACCCGAACTTTTGTGAAGTTTAGAACCAGAACCTATAGATTAATAGTTCTCTTGAATGGCTGGACACACAAAATCGGGCTTGTGAGATATACAATGCTCTGATCATCATCTCAAGCAACTATAGCAACAGGTGATTTCTGGAGTATTACGTTTTGTGAAACATTCACGTTATAATAATATTTAACATAGGAATAGTCAAGTTAATCCAATCGAATCGACCAAGATTATCAGTAGTTGTTGTAGTTGGATACTTGTTTTGCATTTTCTTTTTTTTTTAAAGTGTGAACGCTTATTCGCCACACCCCTACCTACAAGGACATAGGTGGCTTGCATTGGATGCTCCTTGCAAGAGCTAAAAGGCCGAAGTGTGCCTGAAGCTCTTGCAAACATTAACCTAGGGAAACACTTTTCATTGGATGCAGGGCACACATATTGAACTTAACTATCTCAAATTCATGGCCAAGGTCAAGTGTCACTGTCAAAATTACTTTCCACATGAGAACTTAATGGCTAGTGTTCTAAGCTCACTACTACTACACATTTTGGTATAAAATATTTAAATACTAATAATATATCATATTGATTATTATAATATATATTTTTAATTATATATAAATATATAATTAACCTTTATTTTTATTTAGGTAATAAATATTTCAAATATTTATTATGTAATTGAAATAGTTTGATAGAAGCTCCAAATTACATTGATAGATTTTCTATGTTATTAAGTTTTGCACATATATTTTCTAAACATGATAATAGTGAAATATTTCAAGGTGATATGAGCAATGATGGCGAGGAAAAATGACAAGATATTTTTGATGATATCGTACACCAAGGGGCCTATATTAAGCAATAGACTTAGATTAAGGACATGCTTTGGATTTATATGACCATCACACATTGCAAATAGATATGTCACTTGAAATGTGGAAACATCTTTCAATGACCTCTTTTTGGTTAAGGGTGGAAATATTTGAAGGGGAGTGGAGTGGTGATGGTAAGGGAAAATGATATCCTACACCAGACCCAGATTTACAGAATTGTTGGATTTACATGTCTTGTACCCATTGCATTTAAAGGTGTGCAATGTGCAAGGTGGTTGGATCTTTGATTGGACATTTTATATTGTAAAGAGTTGATAATGGTGATTCAATTACAATAGGGCTCCATGCCCAATGTGAGACTCAAATCAATGATAATATGACATTGATGTTGGGACAAGATATCAAGGTTGAAAAGTATATGATGTAGCTTCTATTCATGTATGCTTCCAATAAATTGACACCTAGAGAAATTACATTAAGATTTTGAACATACATAAATGCCATAATGATACCCAGGGAAAAAAGGGGGAGGCCATAGATAACATGCAAATGGTGAAAGATTTCAAAGTGCATTGGGTAGTGATGATGAGGTGTAATTGCAAGATATTTTAATAGATATCATACGCCAAAGGGATTATATCTTACATATGATTTGGTTTTAGGGTAATTCTTGGATTTATGTGATTTGCACCCATTACAAAGGTTATCTAGACTTGAAGAAAATAAATTGACATTATGGAATCTATCTTGTTGCTTGTGTTCATTAAGAACATATGGAAATACCATACTTGGACCCTTATAAGAAAAGATAACCAAAATTGGAACCTATATTTGTAAGCATTAATAAAATAAAATATAAGGGATCTTTGATTATGAAAATATGTTTTGGAAGGATTATTAAAATGAATATTAGAGTTTTGTTGCTAAATGCTTTGTGCACAAAATGTTATATAAGGTTATGGTAATAAGCTTTGAGTGAGGTACAAATATCGATTTAAAATATTTTGAGGTATAAAAGAAACTATAACAATGGGGGTGATGCATAATATCAATCACTCAACATTAATCATAAAATATTAATACATGAATATTATCCTTCCAAAATAATTTTGAACATTGTGCATAAAATTAAAATGTTGCTGAGGAGTGGAAAAGGAAGATTACTAACTAGTCCAAAGATCTATGTTTGCAAGATGACTAGATAGGTGAAATGCTTAAATGTTAAGCCTTGACTACCCCAACATAAAAATATTTTGGCTAGGTGACCATTATCTTTGACATATTTAAGAGACGTTAAATTGGTTTTTCCATCATCATGTCTTGATCCTAAGGAACGATCATGGGTAGTGATCCGAAATGTCAAGGTAAAAACTATTACATAATTATTCTCAAAAGAAAGCTTCAATTATATGGACTATGAATGCATAAAATTTGTAGGATTTAAATAGTTCAAATAATCATAAATGTGATCTAATTACATTTAGATTCATCTAATTTAAAACATGTGCATTCTCTATGTTTTTAGAGTCATTATCTGACTACTATTTTTCATTGAGATGAACCATTTCTGAATCATGTATGGATAATTGAAATAGAACTCTATGGAGGTTACATATTGCATTAACAAAAGTTTTATGTAATTAAACTCTAAAAGTGTAGGTCCATAGGGTTCTTCAAGTCCATTGACTTAAATGCTTTGACATTTATTCTCACCATCATCACCCAACTCACCTTAAAATATTTGACCACTTTCATGCTCTATAAAAATTTATTTAGATGTCAAAATAAATTCTCATAAATTAATTGTGGGGAAAAACTAACCAAGATCTGAATTACCATGTAATGTTTTAGTCTACAATGACTTACATTCTTTGTGGATAGAGATAGTCTCTTTTCCCTTTTTCAGTCATTGTGTCAAAATTAAAACTCCCTTATTTTCAATCAAGGGATATCTATATTGGCTGGTTGTAGAACCTAACATATTGGGGTCAATCCAACTATAGGTTATTGGGTTTTATCTTGGTGATTGCAATGGAGAAATTGTTTTCATTACAAGGGTGGTGGAAAAATTAATAACAAACAAGAGATATTGTAACTTATATCTATCTATACTAACAATATATTGATGCCTAGATAAATTATGACAAAGCAATAAAAAAACGTACAACTAGTGAAATATTTTAAAGTGAGATGGGGTGGTGCTGCTGAGGGGCAATGCCAACATATTTCTTGTTATATTATACATTAGAAGGACCATATCATACACATTACACAATGACTATAATGTGGGGCCAATACATTGAGGTTATGGAGTTCATTTTATTGCTTTTATTGTGGTTGATGCCAGTACTAAATCTTTTTCAAAGTGCATGCCACATGGGTCCATATGGGGCCATCATTCATGATACAAAGTGAATGCCATGGTAGAGGAGTCAGCAGTTGAGAGAAAAGATGGTCAATTGGTGATCGGTCCTAGGTCACAAGGAAGGTTGGTAGGTTTAATTCTCAAACATTAGGGGGTGCCCACATTATACTCTTAAAAAGGAGAATTTAGTCCATAAATGAAAAGAAATTCTTTCTCAAAAATAAATGAAAATTAAATATACATAAATATATATAGAAAATGAAATTAAGAAAAAAATATCGGGACTGTAGAAAAAAGGAAGGTGAACCATACATATTTGTATTGAGAATCGTAATGGCCCTGCATAAATACGTTAATGCCCAAATGCAATACAACAAACAATTATTGAGCTACTTGCACAATACCAATTGAATTACCTATCCTGACACATATTTCAATCTATGATGGGCTTCAGGTGTGTCAGATGACCTCACCTACATAGGTATCCTTAGTGACCATAATGGTCTATGTATCGAAGACAAACTAGAAATAAAGGCACCATGTCCCTTTCAATCAATGATAACCTGGGCTAGTGGGGAGCACAGAATTATCCCTGAAGCCTATGAGACCTGCAGGCCTAGAATACTGTTGTGTGGTGACCTCCTATGCATTCGGATATTAGAAGAAGTGGTAGATATTCCAATCATATGGGAGTCCCATATTCAACGTGCCTATACCACATCAAAAAGCATAGAGAAGGATATATGTAAGTTACAATGTTTCCAATTGGCAACATTTTGATGACCTTCCTGGGATTCTACCAAGGCTCAGCATTGTGGAAACCTCCAAGGGGTGTAATGTGGCATTGAATTCTTTCACATCTAGTTGTGGGTGCCTTCATGATTCACTATGGATGGAATTTGATGGTAGAAAACATGACTCTAGGAGTTTTACTGATGATGTGGCCCATGTAGGAAGATCAAAATTCCATTCTATGTATTTGTAAAATGTTGTTGGTCGATGAGAAGGCATCACTGCATCATAAGACAATGCCACTTCCTATCCTCCTAATAAATTAACCTCTTCCTCATGTGAGGCTACAGGGCATAGACAAAGCACTTCCTCCTATTTGACAAAAACTATCAGAGCATCATCATTCTTTCTATTAAGTCCACATACATAAGAAACTTTCTCAAATCTTTCCTCCACCACACGGGCAAAGGCATCGCCTTCGTGAATCTATCTGCTGCCATAGATGGATAATGTGGGCTTTAACAAATCCTTTCACATTCATAGGTTGTAAAGGTAGAGCCCTCCACAAATCTTTCCTCTGCCAAGGTGGCAAAGGCAGCTCCCTCTCTCTTTCTATAAACCATGCATCATGTCTATAGCTTCCTCACATGTTAAGCTCCAAAGGCAAAAAAGGTCTAAAACACATACAACACATACTTCCTCGTATGTTATGTTTGGGAAGCATGAAATATTTAATATGTCTCGCCAAATATTATACTACTAAACAATTCCTTTAGACGTTATTTAGTCCTTTGGGCCAACTCCTAGTAAATGTTTTGTTTAAAAGGAGTATAATATAAAATTAGTAACAACATAAAGAACATTAGACATGCACCAAAATATTATTTCCAGATGAAATGTATGACCCATGTAACCCTGCTCTTTTAGTGTGAGATCAATCCCAAGATTTCAAACCTGCAAATTAAATTAAAAATTATTTATTCTTATTTTTTTTCTTTTTTTTATTAATTTATTTTTTTGAGACGGGGAGCGGGATGCAGAGGATACATCCGTTAATTTCATGTGAAATTTCACAATAAATCTTTCCTTTTATGCGCAAATATTTTACTCTTGCTTCTAATGATTCGGGTATGATAATCTGATGTAAAGTGGAGACTAATAATCTATTTTTAAAGGAGTTGTTGAATGTGCACGGTCAATTATGGTAATTTTTCAAACTTACACTTACCGTAATGTTATCCAGACAGAATGAATGTAGCCTTGTCAGCATAAAATCTCATAATAGCAAATATACAGAACATCATGCAATTTTACGTTAATTCTGACTTTTTCCTATCCAGGTTTGACAATCTGCAGAACTTTAAATATAACAGTTGTTCTTTCTCAATCAAATTAACTTTTAGTATCAACAGCAATTGGTCAAGTCGACTCATAAGTTCAATCTGACGTTGATTTGAACTGCTTTATAATGGTTCGAATATTACGTCTTTATGGGGGAGTGAGACGTCGGGGATTAGTTCGAATATAAATTTGACTTCAACGCCCGCTCCGACCCGCCATCGCCACTGGCACCGGCCATAAGGGACTTTTACTTCTTAGTAAATCAGCACACTAGCTCTGACCCTAGTAAGGCTACGACCTAAAATATTTCTCACCTCATGGGAGAAACATAAAGTATGGAAAATGAATTTTACATTAAAAAAAAGCCGTTTACATGTTTAATAAAATTTTATTATATGTAATATAATAAAATTATGTTGAATTAATAGTTTTAATTTAGGGTTATTTAATTAACTAATTTCAAAATGTATATGATAATAAATAAATATGATTTTTTTTTTCTTAAGAATTGTTTTAAAATTGATTGCCTTAATGAAATTGGAATAAATTTACTTGCCTAAATTTAAAGGAGGCATTGAAATCATAATTTTTTCATGATGATTCATGTTTTGGAAGTAAATCACTCTAGAGAATCTATCAAGACAAGGACAACATTTTAGGTATCTTATTTCGAAGAAAGTATCTTTATAATGTGAAGGACCTAACATGTAATTTTATCACAAAACATTGGATGTCACAAATTTGGAAGTTTCATTGGAAATGTGGATCATTAATTTTTAACTCCATTAGCTATGAAATATAAAATTACTAAACTTGTCAATTTATGGAAGGATTCTTAGTTTAGTGTGATACTTTTATGCAATCACTCTCTATTAAGAATATTTTATGATTACTTCTCGAACCTGTGGGAACCTCTAGTTTGCAATTAATGGGATGAAATTCAATGTGTTTAGAATTTAACTAAGATGGAAAACCCTAAATTTTTCAGTTGTAAACCAACCCTTTGATTTTCTAATTTATTTTATTAATTTCATGATATCTCACCATATTTTTAATTCAGAGGAGAATGATGTCACTAGATGGAATAGAGACCTCTGACAAAAATTTTATATGAGAAGGGTATGGTAAGTTAACTTATCATATTGACCCCACAATATGTTTGACAGAAAATAAATATATTCCTTAGAGACTTGATAAAGTTAACATAACCCTTTGAATTACCTTGAAGAAAAAATCTCTTTTCTAGGATAAACATCAGAAGATTGGATTTTAGGGGCCCTCTTGGTGTCTCTCCTATAAGGAAAATTTTGAAACTTTGAAAAATTTAAATTCTTTCACTATAGTATTTATTAGAGAATTTGGTTCTAATTATTTTTTAAAAATAACATATTTTAGGTGGCTACAGGTTCCATCCAAGAATTAATGACAAACTACATAGAGAAAAGTGGATCAAGTCAAATTCATTTGAACAATGTCTCCTTCTTTAATTATCTATAATTTATGAAAAGAGAGAAATGACCTTGACTATTATAATTGGAGATACTTCTTCAAAGGGTTTTAAGGAAAAAATTACATCCCCGAAAAAGATGATCATTAGAGAAGACCACCGTATTCTCTTTAAATAGAAATTAGAGAAGACCACCGTATTCTCTTTAAATAGAAATTCTTTGAAAAAAACTTCATCTTTCGTAAATTAATTGGCAAAAGCTTTAGTAGTTCTTGGAATCCCCCAAGTGACAACTTTGTTAAACTAAACATTGATGAGGCTCCTAAACAAAACCCAAGTTTCTTAGGAAGTGGAGGCATCATTATAAAATATCTTGAAGAAGTGTTATCTAGGTATAATTTTAACATGTATGAGTAGCATAAAAAGATATGGCTAAAGTTGAAGTTCTCCTCAAAGGATTGAAAATTGGGCTTGACTCAAATTTTTTAAAATTAATTATCAATGGTGATTTTCTATTTATCAAAAGCATTGTTCAATAAGTTAAAATTGACCTATAATAATTCAGTTAAATTATTCAAAGTATTTTTTGACTTATAAATTTTTTTTGGATAACATTTCATTCTCTAATAAAAATATTAAAACAAATTCTAAAAATATTTTTTTTCAAATTTGGGACCCTTTCACCTTTACCCAAATTAAGATTGGTATTTCAAAGATAATTCCCCTTGGAAAAAGTGAATGGATATTATTAATTAATATTTTAATTGAACCCAATGTTCTAACAATGGATATACCATTACTCATAGGGATAAGAACAAAAGTAAAAGAGTTTTGATTTATTTTTTAGGGTAATTTATTTATTGAAATTTCTTTTTGAGTGTACAAGGGTGCCACTCATTACTCATAAGGATAAAAATAAAAGTAAAAGAGTTTTGATTTATCTTTTAGAGTAATTTATTTCTTGAAATTTCATTTTGAGTGTCCAAGGGTGCCACTAAGGTTCCTTTTATTCTGTTCTTAATCATTTTTATAATTTTTTCTCCTAACTTGAAATTGGTTCTTATTATAAAAAACCATTGTTTAATAATTCATTCAAACGGATCATCTTAAAGGAAATTGGACAAATGGTTCAATAAAAAAAGGATGGTTTCATTTTTCCTTGGAGACATATTTGGATATTGTCGGCTTTTCACTTCGTCGTTGTTTCCATGGAAAGGTATATTTTCATAGACACTAGTTATAAAAAAAAAGAATATGGTGGTGGTCCTTCGGACACAAAGAAAAAGAATTCATTCAAGATTCACATTCATCATGAACACCAAGATTATTCATTTTTTATTTTTTAGTCAGTAGTATTGACTTTATACATTGGATGTCATGTTTATTGAGATCTTTTGGCTTTATAAGTAGAGAAACTTACATGAAGGTTTCATGCTATTTCATAACTTTAATTCAGTTAATTTTAGAGGGATATTTTAAGCATGTTTTATATATTTATAAAATAGTTTCATTGTATAATATTATATGTATATATTTTTGTACCCATTTTTTGTTATAGGTGTAGCTAAAAGTTAAGCCTCTATTGTTTTTCCTATGACCTCTAAGTTATATAATTTTAATAAATGTATTGGTTGATTGTCTTAGTATTGTGTGTAACTAGTCATTCAATCTTTAGACTTATACATGTTAGGTGTTTTTGGTAGTTTTGTGGTTGTTTTGATATTTGGATGATTTCTAATCTCTATATGTTCTCCTAGAGTCATTTCTATCTGTACTAATATAATCTACTTTTAAAATCCCTTTATACACTATGATAAGGTCCCCTCTTCCATTCTTATTCATTATGAAAATAGTAATTAGAATAGGGTTTATAAAAGTATCTTAATTTTTAGATCGTTTACAAATAATTTTTAGATTATCAAAATAAATCTATTATTATTGTGGTAAGATAGTGACAAATTTGAAAATAGATTGATATGTTTAACATGTGAGCACCGCTGTAAAATTTTACATTCCACATTTTTTGGACAAGAACTATGGACAACATATCTACTATAAATAAAAAACAATAAATATTTGTTTTTAAGATTATGTTTTTTATGTAGGTATCAAAAATCATGATTAGATTTTTTAATAATTCATAATAATCATTGGGACATACATACATACATACATACATACATTTGAAATATATAAAGAACAACATTTACTTTGAGGCTATTTTTTCATCGACTCAAATTTTTAGTATCAACTACTTATTAAGCATGTCAATGGTAAAATATCAGTAAAGCAATATATTTTGAGGCAATATGTTTCTATCATGAATTTCAATGGTATAATGAATACTTTCTAAATTGTCGATTTTTGTACAACTTTTTGACAATAAATAGTAGATGTTATTTATTATTTCCTTTACATTCATTAATTACTTATTTATAACATTACATTGATTTCCAAAATTAATTAACATCCATATTTATTTTTAAGTCTCTTAAATTTAAATTAGGATTTTAATGACATTCATAAAAACATGAAATAGGAAATTGTGAAGACAATATGAACCACCAACCCTCAAGGGAACCTAATGGATAAAAAAGACCCACACCCAAGAATGACACACTATGTTTTTTACTAACATAAATGTACTATGCATGTTTTTAGGAGAAGCACTGAAAAAAATGTATAACACAATTTTTTAGGAAAAACACTAAAATAAAATAAAAAGAAAAGAGGGAAGAGAGAAGATCATAAGAGAGAAAATGGAAGGGACATGATAAAATATTACCACAAATCACACTAATAACTCTTAATCTAGACCAATAATTAAAAACTAAAGAGCTATCTTAGAATAATATAATGTAATGACTATTAAATTATCTAAGACTATTTTTGGGTGATTACATAATAACTTGCATTAATGTGTGTGTGCATATTTATTAAATCAAAATGGAAAGTGTTTTGATATAATATTTTCCTCCCAAATATCTTGAAAAATATTCCAATGTATGTATGAATCTTACATGAACATTTACATTTGCATGAGTTCTTGTAATAATAAATTTAAAAAATGTATAAATGAAAAAAATTAAAATAATACACGTTTTTTTTTGGAAGATGTGACAATGCCCCTGTGATATCACATACCTTTGAATGCAAGCTTAATCCTACATTTGATTTAGATTTAAAAAAAATCCTATACATGGTTTTAGGTTTTAGTACCATGTACGTAATACTATTGTTATAATTTAATTTCATTTGGAATCGACACAAACCATGACTAGAACAACTCACATTTTTAAAAAACAATACTTTACCTTAGAATTGATAATGGAATGCAAGAGTAAAGCTACCAAATGAATTTCACTAAAATTATAAATAAATTTAGCGATTTTATTTGAATTTCCATTAGGTTTTTGGTTAAAATTGTTAATTTACTTTACAACACACAATACACCTTCACTTTTAGAGGAAAATGTAAAAACTGAAATGAACAACCTAAACCTCATAGTGTGTAACACCCTCTTATCCCTTGTATAGTTCCTCAATCCTCCTAAGGTAGTTAGGAATAATTAACAACCCACATAATAGAAAAGAAAATACAAATTCCCACGTAACTCATCTAGACTATATATTAGAGACATTAATAGTTGAAGTTGACTCATTAACTTTTTAAATTAAGAGATGGGTTTTTTATAGAGATGGATGTAGGGCATTCTATTTTTAAAAATTACCTTTAGTTTTTAGGAAAGATTAAGAAAATAACTAAATCCAAAATTTTAGTATTGTTTATTGATGGAAAAATTGATGCACCACTTGATGTGTTAACAAAATTTGGCTACAATCCACTGATGCACCCCAAATTTTATCAAAAATAATTTTGGGACATATGATGGATGGTATTTGATCACCTACCTTTCAATAATAATTAGGTCCCCTTTAATTTTTTGAGAAAATTATATTGTATTTTTTTCCTTAAATATGTTCAAATTTATTTTGTCTTATTAAATTTTAAGTGTAGATGAAAAGTATATAGAAAGGATAGGCCAGGTGTATGTCATGTACTTAACTAGCCTACAAAATCACATATCTAAAAACCACATCCTCCTAAGATAATAACCTTTACATTCAAGGAGAATATATAGATTGATATTTTACACATGCTTAAGGTGATTACTGATATTCTCAATCATCATATGATCCCATTTTGTCATACTATTTTTTATTAGGGTGGACATGGAGAGGATTCATATATCATTGTTCCCTGAGATTTCCATTGCAAATCATGTGGTGATATACCCACTAGACGTGCTGAGGATGAGGAGGATTTCATGAAGTCTATTTATGGTGGTGTTTTTGGGGTCTTAGATTAAATTGATCTCTCTAATGTATTTCAATCATCTACATTTGATCTAGACACATCAACTTCAACATCTAATGTATTTTACATGTCGAAAAAAAAATCAGACTTTTAAATTTCAAATATTTACATAATTTAAAACGTAAAAGTTATTTTTCATAAAAAATTCAATAATTTATAAGTAATTTTCTATCTTGTATT
>JARHVA010001227.1:2205000-2317500 GCA_037957365.1 Torreya grandis | reverse complement strand
ACCACATTCAATAATTTATTTGGCTTAGATCCCATTAATTTTTTTGAAAATAGCTAAATCACTTGAAGTTTCCATTCCAATCTTCATTGATTTAGATGATGTAAGAGAGTGGTTAGTTTTTTTGAAATAATAAGCAATATTGATAAAATATATAGTTAGGACCTTTTAATATGACCATAAGATCATGAAATGAAACTGAATTCAAAGTGTATTAGTTGGATCTTGGTTTAGGGTGGCTTACTGGCTATTTTTTTGTTAGTTGGTGTTGCATTTTGTTTTGGATAGTTTATATTTAATTTTTGGCTACTTGGTGAAGTCAATTATTGTCCCTTTTAAAGGCTACAGTCCCTATTCAAAACCCTTTTTACCAATAAAAATTACAATTAGATATGCCATCAATAAATTAATTGATATTTTTTGGTGAATATCAGAAATTATGATTAGTGAGAGTGGGATTTTTGGAGCTTGTGTAGTTATTACTATGATAACATTTAAATAAATAAGTTCAAGATTCAACATCATGATTTTATGAAGGTGATGATCTAAAATGATGATTGGTGAGTGTGGGAATTGTGAAGCATATGTAGTTATTATTCCAATAAGATTTAAATCAATAATTATGTGTGTCCACATCACAATTCATTAGAGAAATAATCAAATTTCATATTCATTAATTTATGATATATTGAACACATATTTTACATATAATGTTATTAATGGATTAATATGGAAATAAAAGGCCGTTTAGATTTTCTTATTATGCAAACTATGTGTGTGTGTACACACACACACATGCACACGCACGCACGCACGCACGCACGCACGCATGCACACACACACACACACACACACACACACACACACACACACACACACACACACACACACACATTATGATGTGATATTTTTATACAAAATGATTTAAGTTACTAGCTTATGTTTCCCTAGGAATGTTTAAGAAATTTTTTAGAAATAAAATATTATACCAAATAAGCATTACCAACATCACTATGTCTAAATTCACATGAATCAACATTTTAAAAACTTGTCTAATATTGATAAACATTCATAAGAAATGTTTTCAAAATTAAAGTTGTGTTTTGAGATCTCCACCTCCAAGGTATTGTGGCTGAAAATTTCCATCACCATCATGTTAAGGGTGATGAATAAATTCTAGTAGAACATTCTCTTTAAATTACAATTAGGTAGGAGACCGAGCACCCATTCTAGCCTCAATAAAAATTATAGTAAAAGTATAGTTATATAAGAATAATTAAGACATGCATCGAGTTAAAACCTTTAAGGAATATACACAAACTAAAAGAACCATGACATGAATTTGTAATCCCTATAATTTTACACTAGTTAAATTGAATCAAAAATAGGATATGAATATGTGGCTGATGATTTAGTTAGTAGTCCTAAAATGGTGGCTTTATATAGTTAAGAGACAAATTATTTACCTCCAATAGACATTTTCACTTTTGTGATGTCTAACTATAAATACACAACCTCTAACAGACTGATATATGAAAATTACATATTTTACCACCACCAAAACCTTTGAATCCATGTGGATGGACAATTTTACTTTTGGTTCATCATCAATAAATATTGACAAGAAAAGTTGTCAACATTCAGGCCATAGTTAGATATCTCCACCTCAAGGGCCTCATGGATGAAATTTAGCACCAATACATTAAGGGTGATGAATAACCTATAATACCATGCCATTAATCTCATATTATTCTCATTTATTATACAAATCTCCCATGTAATCTTCAATAATTCCCTTCCATATACAGTAAAACTATAATTTTTTAGGCAAACTTTAGACAAACAAAAGTCAAAAACTGTAATTCATACACATAAAAAAAATGTAAACTCTAAGTGTGTGTCAAATCACTATACTATCGCCCTATATCACTTATATTTTAAATAATATATAAATCCATGGTAAACAATTATGTGATCAGTCCTAAAATATTGTTTTTATGTAGTTAAGAGAAAAGTATTTTACCTTCCTATACACATCTACGCTTTTGATACCTCTAATTTAAAATACTTCAATTTAAACACATATTTATATGAAAATTACATATGTTCCCACCAACACATTGAATCCATCATAATATGTAATTTATTAACTTTTCTCATTTTGAGAAGCATTAACAAGAAATGTTGTAAACATTCAAGTTCCAGATGGAGATATCCACCTTTGGGGACTCGTGTGTAAAAATTGGCATCACCAAAACATTTGGAGTGTCTAATACCCTTTAGTATCATGTTATTTTCTTTGAATTAAATCTAGTAAGGATATAGAGTACGCATTATGGATTCGAGAAGATATTTTCCTATACGTGAAAATTGTAGACTTTTAGGCAAACATCATAAATGCATTAAATAAAAAATATTAATTAATATAAATGAACCTAAAGAAGCATCATGTGCATTCAATTCCATATAATTTTAATCTAGAGAAATTGGATTGAGAATAATAGAAAAAATTGTGGTACATAATTTAGTGATCAGTCCTGAAATGCTAATTTTATCTAGTTAAGAGACAAGTTCTTTTCCTCTAGTATACATTTCCACTTACAATACCTCTACTTGAAATTTAGTCCTATAGTAATATGTTTTTGGATTCAAAATACACCATATTAATAGGCATAACACCTTTTATAGCCTCAATAAGGTCCTTTCCTATACAATAAAATTGTAATTTTTTTGGAAAAATTCAAACACGAGTCAAATAATAACCATAATTAGTCTACATTAACGAATTGAATCATCATGTGCATACATGTAGATGAATATATGGTAGATGGTTCAATTATTAGTCCCAAAATGTTATTTTTATGTAGTTAAGAGATAAGTTATTTTCCTCTAATAGACATTTTTTTTCTTTCAAGACTTTTGATCATAAATAAATCACATCAAACACATTGGGGTATATAAATTACATATTTACCACCACCATGAAAAATTAATCCAAGTAGATATACATTTTTTGATTGATCTGACATTGAAAAATATTAACAAGAAATGTTTTCAACATTCAAGAAGTATTGTTGGAGATCTCCAACCCCTATGCCTCGTGACTTAAAATTAGAATTTAAACCACATTAGAAGTTAAAAATAACCTATAATACCATGTTATAAGCCGTATATTATGCCTTAATAGGAAACAATGCACCAATCTAGGCATCAAAAAAGTCCTTGCCTATACAGTACAATTGTAATTTTTTAGGCAAGCTTTGGATGTGTGTCAAACAAAAAACATAAGTCATCTACAAAAAAATAAAGAACCATCACATGTGTATCTAATTATGCTAATTTGACATAGAATAAGTTGTATCTAAAATAATATATTAATCTATGTCATTTGATTCGATAATCAATCAAAAAATGTTATTTTTATGCAATTAAGAGACAAGTCCTTTGACTCCAGTATAATTTTTTAATTTTGGTATCTCCACTTTAAAATACATCACTTCTAACATGTGGATATATAAAAATTACATATGTTCCCACCATCATAACATATGAATCCACTTGAATATATGTTTTTTAAATTGGTCCAATGTTGAGAAACATTGACAAGAAATGTTGTCAACATTCAAGCTATAATATAGTATATCCACTTATAGGGCCTCATGGATGAAAATTTGTGTATACACCTTGTCACAGGTGCCAAATAACCTCTATCACCATGTTCTTTACCTCTAAGTACATCTAGTTAGGAGGTAGAGCACACATTCCAACCTTAAGAAGGTCCTCTCTTTTATGTTAAAATAATAGTTTATAAGGCAAAATTCACACACACATCAGATGAAAAAATTAAGTCATATATAGGAACTGAAATAACCATCATATGTGTGTGTCTAAGTCTTCTACATTCACCAAAATTTACATACATAAAATGTAATACATAAATATGTGGTAGATGATTTAGTGATCAATCATAAAATCTTCTTTTTATGTAGTTAAGAGATAAATTATTTACGTCTAGTAGATATTTTTACTGATGAGACTTCTGCTTTAAAATAAATTATTTACAACACCTCAAGATATGCCAATTACATATGTTTCAACCACCATCACCTATGATATCATTCAGATTTGGGTTTTAATACAATTTTGACATTGAAAAACATTAACAAGAAATATTGTCAACATTCAATCTGTGCATATATATCTCCACCTTTAGGTCCTCATGACTAAAATTTACCATCTTCACCATTTTGGGGGTGTTCGATAACCTATAAAACCTTTTTATTTGCCTTAGAGTATCCTTGACTAAGAAATGGGGCACCCATTCTAGCCTTAGGAATGTCTTTTCCTATACAGTAAAATTATAGTTTTTAGGGAAACATTAGAAACATATGAAAATAAAATTGTAAGTCATATACATGAACTGAAAGAACCGTGACATTTATGTCAAATGCATATACTTTAACACTAGAACATTTAGATTTAAAATAAGAGATGACTTTGTTGTGAATGATTCAACGATCAATAATGAAATAATATTTTTATGTATTTAAGACATAAGTTCTTTGCCTCCAATAGAAATTTATGCTCTCAAGACCTTTACAATCAAATCCATAACTTAAAAAAACTCGAGATATGAAAATTTTAAATGTTTCCACCACCATGACTTTTGAACCCATGTAGACAAACATTTTTCAACAATTTTGTTGTAAAAAAAAAATTGATAAAAAATGTTGTCAGCATCCAAGCCCCAGCTATATGTCTCCACCTTCGAGGCCTTGTGGCTAAAAATTGGCATCACAACCATGATGGGAGTTTTAAATAACCTCTAAGACCCCATTCATCACCTCAATGTACACACAACTAGGAATAAAGTATTGGTTCCATCCTCAAGAACGTCTTTCCCTATAAAAAAAAAATCATCGTACGTTTATATGAACCAAAAACTTATCATAACTTCAACAATATGGAAATCTCTACTAAAGGTGCCAACAACATGAAAGTGGAAGCTAATTTGGCACCATTAACCTGAAAAAATATGTTATTATGTAATTAAATCGAAATCTATAAGTATTAAAAAATTTAATAAAATTTGATAAATTTAAACACATTTACATTTGAGAACTCAACATACCTTGGGAGTTCAATTCAAGGAATGATATAATTATCTCTTCTTCTCATAATATCAAAAATTGCTTCATGGTAAAACTCATAAAACTTGTATATAGTCTTATCTAATAGCCTCTCCTAATATTTGTACAATTGAATATTTGATACGAGAAAAAAAAAATTGAATATTATATTATCTTTCTATACATTTCATAGTCTTCAAACAGCCATACATTTAACATATTTATAGGATATCATCAAACCTAAGTTCTAGTAACTACCAAATACCCATTGGATAGCAAATGTTTTCCCCGTCTATTACCACATAAGTTAAATTTTTATTCTAAATGCTGGTATAAGTAGTTGTTTATCCTCTCGTCGTTAACCTCATTTATAATAACTGAATAAACGTGCCCTGGATCATAAACATGCTCTGTATCGTAAAAAAAAACTTGTTTAAATAATAAAATGTTGATATAAATATCAAATTTAGTACATAGCACATGCCTTCAATTTAATTTTATATATACTTTAAATGCGAAAAATTATCTTGTACTTTGTTGCATTGGATCAGATACATGGTCAAAATTATGTTACAATGTTATGTCTATAAGTTATAATGTCAGTGGAACCTGATAGGTTTCAATTGGACATAAAGGACTACTGCGCCATTCATCTTAATGGATGTTGTCAACCCTTCATTTAATTTACTAAGAACAAGGACTAACAACTATATATTTGGGGGGGAGTTTTTGAAGTATTATTCTAAAGATCTAATTACTTGAATGGAAATCTACTCTATTACTCGTGAAAGCAAACGAACAGTGTACTCCCATCAGTTCAGATATATTATAGTAAATCAAACAATTGGAAATTTAATTTTGTTAATTTAAATTATATTTTATTAAATAAAATATAACCCATACTCTGTTTAAACGGAGTATATGCCATACACCGAAATATTATTTCAAGATGGAATGTATGCGCCACGTAACCCTGCGCTTTTAGTGTGAGATCAATCCAAGATTGCAAATCGGCAAACTAAATTATAATTTATTTTTTTTATTTTATAACTTTCTTTTTTTATTGGTTTATTTTTTCGAGTAGGGGAGGGGGATGAAGACGATATTGAAATAGAGAGAATTATCGAACATGCGTTAATTCCAAGTGAAATTTTCCAGTAAACTTTTCCTTTTATCTGCAAATATTTTGCTCTCGCTACTGAATGTGTAAAATAACTACTGCGAAGTGGAAAATATTAATTTATTTTAAAGGAGTTGTTGAATGTGCACGGTCAACATTGGTAATGTGCAGAATGAATGTGGCTGGTCAGCATAAAATCTCAAAATAGCAAACATAGAGAACATCATGCCATTGTATGTCAATTCTGACTTGTTCAGGTTTGACAATCTGCAGAACTTTAAATGTAATAGTTGTTCTTTCTCAATCAAATTAAATTTTAGTTGAATAATTGTTCATTCTCGTCGAGTAATTGGTCAAATCGACTCATAATTCATCATGACGTTGATTTGAATTGCTTTATAATGGTTATGGGGAGCGAGACGTCGGAGATTAGTTCGTGTCACTATAATACGTGAAAGCGCATATAGATTTGACATAAAGGTCCTCCGCCCGCCTTACCGCCGCGGCTCTTTTTTATAAAACATTTACCGAATGTAACTCTAGGGCTTAAGGGAGTTTTACTTCCTAGTAAATGACCAAGCTACCTACAACTCTCGTAAGGCTACGACCTAAAATATTTCTCACCTCATCGGAGAAACGTAAAGTACGGAAAATGAATTTTACATCAAAATGCCATATACATATTTAATAAAATTTTATTATATGTAACATATTAAAATAATGTTTAACTAATTTATACAAATTTAATAAGATTTTATTATATGTAACATAATAAAATTAAGTTTAATTAATAGATTAAATTTAATGTTTAAAAAAATATTAGTTTATTTAATTAATGAATTTTAAAATGCATATGATTATAAATAATCATGAATATTTTCTTTAGAATTGTTTTAGAAAGTAATGAAATTGATTGCGTTTATGAAATGGGAAGAACTCTACTAGCTTAAATTTAAATGAGGCGCTGAAATCATAAATTTGTTCATGGTGATTAATGTTTTGAGAGTAAATTTTTTTGGAGAATTGTTTTTAAGTCAACAGACGTTCCTTCAGAGACACTCCTTTCTATTCCAGTTCTGATAAGTAGAAACCTGCGACAGGAGGTAGGGGTCTAATGGCTACGGCTTCAATATTACTAAACACTCAAACCTTACACAATTTCTATTACAATATTAGAACCATGTTTCTGATTCTCAAGCTCCTACTAAAGGCAAGAGAAGAGCATACACTTGGATCAATAACAAACTACTTAATATCTAAGATTTTCCTTTGATGCCTACTACTAAGCAGAGAGGTCTTATTTATAGCAATTTGGGAGGTCCGGCCTAGAATGTTTGCCAAGGCGGTGTTTGTCGCATCATGCTTTATAGCAGAAAGGTTAGCTATAGAGAGATGTTGTTAGAAGCGTTGGATGAGGACGTCTGATCTGGTGGGTCCAACATTGCTTCTACTTCAGTCAATAGATCATCTTCACTGATGGGTTGAAAGAGAAATCTTAGCTGGAAGGTACTTGAACGATGCCAATGTTGGGGTCCAGCTTCACATGTATGATACCGAGGATTAATATAAAAATAAGATTCTCACTCCAGCTGTCTATGAATGATGGTCTGTACAATGATGTCTTGATCATGATTTTCTTCTTCATGAATTTGATGTGGTCCATATCATGCAATCCATTTGTATAAATGTTCATTATGTGATTATTTGATCTTGATCCACCAGGCCCACAAAGGACATTTTACCAACTCAATGAATTGGTGAAAAAGTAATTCACTATTCAAGCGTTTGATAGTGAATGTTCATGTTCTTCTATGGCGGTCTACTTCCATGGAAGCTGCATAGGAAATTTGTAGGTTTGTAGCTGTTACATAGGAAATCCTTGTATATCGTGGATGCAACCCTTCTCTTAAGATCTGTTCTTGAACCAAGATATTTAAAGAATCAAATCCTTGATTATAAATTCTTGTTAAGTTAAAACTAGGATAGGGTTGGTACATTAAAGTTGCTGGAGGATTTCTACTGAACCAATCTTTCATAATATTAGCAGTACCTTTTATACGTTCAACAGAGAAACTAAATTGGTTGAAAAAAGCTTGTCATTTGATATATTTTTTGCGACCATCTTTTCTGCCATGATCTTTCTCTCGAAAGGTCAAAAATATGTTACAATCCATTCTTACAATAAAATGTGGCAGATGAAGTAGTTTCATTATAAATTTTTCAAGGCACTTTTTGATAGAATAAATCTCTTTATTAGAAGAGATCCATTTTAAGACATCGAAGCTAAACACACCACTACAAAATTCACACACAAACTCTTTATTTTTAAATTTACAAACTAAAATCCCTCCCCATACAGTATCAGAAGCATCAATGTATGTGATAAATTGATCTAATTTTAGGATATGTAGCTTTGAAAGTGAAGATACCTTAGATTTTTTCTTCTTTAAAGTAGTTGTATGTTGTTCCTTCCACTGGAATCATTTCTTCTTCTGGAGGAGTTCTTGAAGTATGATCCTGTCTTCACCAGAATTAGGATAAAAGCTATTTAAATAATTTAACAATCCCAAAAATGCTTGAATCTTTGGTTTATCAAGCATCTCAAGAAAAATGATGACTTTTTCTTTGATATACGACTAGACTTGTAATTTAGAATTCTGGACAATCATTCCCAAAAAATTGCATTCTATTTTGCAGAGTTGGGTCTTCATTTTAGACAAAACTATACCTACATTTTCTTCCAGCTCTGATAATTTCAATAGATGGGAGTAATGCTCAAGAAAACTATTACTAAAGATTAAAATATCATCTATAGATACACACAAGAAATTTGAAGTGTCTTTGAAGATGCCATCCATATAGGCTTGATAGTATGTTGGAGCATTCATTAAGCCAAATGGCATTACTTTCCATTAAAAATGGCCAAAGGGGCAGTTGAAAGCAATTATCTCTCTATCATCTTCCTAAACCCTGATTTGATAGAAACCAAATTTATAGTCAAATTATGAAAAATATTGCACTTGGTGACTTTCTCGAATAAATAACTCTTATCTGGTATTAGACATGGATATGGCTAGGTAATGGCATTCAATGGTCGATAATTGATGACCATTCTCTTTTTGCCTCTCTTTTGTTTTGAATGCTTGTTTACCATGAAAGCATAAAAACAATAAAGAGAGGTTAATTTTTCAATAAATCCATTATTATTTAATTCCTTTATTTGGGTTTCCATATCACTATAATCCTATGAAGGAATTTGGATCTTCTTCCCAATTTTTATCTGCTTACCTTCGAAGAGGTTAATCTCCATTTCAGACATGGATGTAGACCAAAACTACTCTAGGTTATCAGAATAGATGGTGGTTTTAATCCTTTCTCCTAGTTCTAATATATCTATAGGGATTATATTTTTAGGGGTCTGATTCATTGAACTTGGAAATTATTTAGTAGCATATATCAGATGAGGAATTCTAAGCCTTTCATTTTCTATGGTAAACATGACACTTTTAGTGGTTGATCCATATGACGAATACCTATCTATAAAAGCTCGACCTAGAAGGATATCTACAGGCATTTTGCTTAAAGCAAATAAATCATAATAGAATATTTTATTTTGGATTCTCAAGGGTTGTTGGTGTTTATACATATTATAGATAAAACTATTCTCTTGTACATCTAGGCTCTTATAAGGAAGAGAATTGTCTAATATATTCTAGTCTTAGATGATTTGTGGTTTGGCAAAAGAATGTAAAGTACCTGTGTCAACTTGTGCATCTACCAATCTTTTGTTAATCTCAACAATAATGAATTGGGAAAATTTTCCATTGATTTATTGCATAAGATAAGTTGGTTGAGGTATTTCTAATAGAAGAATATCTGTGCATACCAGTTTATGTCTTGCTAGATCTTGGATTGAAAGCTTCTCTTAGTAGAATTCATCTTCCGCTTGGGCTTCATCTTCAGTTTTTTGAATATTTCTACGTTCTCCTTGCTTAGGATAGTATTCTAGTTTAGAAAAGAAAGAGTCTTTTGCCTCTATATCTTCTTCATTTTCTTCAGTAGGTAAGAGGATGTCCCACTGAGGTTCAATCTTTAGAGAATGGATTTCTCTTGGGGGTTCAGTGCTGGTGAACTTGTTTCTAACCCAAGAATCACTTGGCTTGAAATAAATTTGGAATTACAAAGGTAGGTTGAAAGGTCTTTGCATTGAAGTGGGCATTCTTGGCATGGATGGCTGCCTTCCTTTAGATGGGCTTCTTCCTCTATTATAGCCTTTATTCCTTGGTCTAGAATCTCTTTTAGATATCTCATTATGATGGCGAGACCATCTTCCATAAGCTTCAAATGGGAGGCTGGAATAATCATGAGATCGAGGTCATTGCATGTTGGTGACTAGTTGCTCCAAATCATCAGCTAATGATTTGAGAGCATCAGCATCAATTTTAAATTCTTCATCAGAGATTTCGTCTAGGACTGGTTCATAGATGTCATCTTGGTGATAAAAATCTTCTTAAATGTCAACTATATCCCACCACATGGCTATGTTGGTTGAGAATACTGCTTTGACAACTGATTTTTTGCATTGACACTAAGGAGCAATATGACCAAGCGTGCAAAAAATATAATAAATGGGAGTTTTGGATGGAGGATGAAGAATTATACACTTTTTTATTAAAGTGATGAGGAGGAGCATACGAATGCTTTCAAGGAAAGGAGTGGCACTTAAAGGACAAATAGGAGTGGAGCTTCTTCTTTTGTTGATTGCGGGGCTGGATGAATTGCTGATAGCCAAATGGTGCAGTTTTAGGAATGATAGGAGCTATTTGAGAGGCTTGATGCTTAGTAAGCTTTTGGATTGTTTTGGTTTATGAGACAAGTTCCATGGCTTGTTGTTTAGAAAAATCAATAACATCAGAAAGAGACATGTCAGCCATCGTTAATCCTTTGAGGTCAATATAAGCAATCACCTTATCAATCAGATTATAATGTAGTGCTTGCAGAAACTTCATTTTGGTTTCCATTGAGCCAAAATAATGACTTTCATAAGCTAATTCTATGAATTGTTTGGCAAAATTATCAAACTATTTTAAGTCACAAAGCTCCATTTTAAGCAACCATTTTTGAGACTCAAGTTCTCGATTTCCTACAGGAAGTGAAAATTCATTTATCAACAAATTATACAAATTTGCTAAAAGATGAGGCTGATTATGTACATATCATACTAATGCTATTCAGTCATTAAATCCAACCATTGCGTGAATATTCCCCAAAAATTTTTTGAAGCAAATATAGTAGTGGTATCTAGATCAAGATTAGATGCAACTGTGATTACTCTCATGGAATTACACTGAGTGATTATCTCATTCAGAGGATTGAGAGTATCATCTATATTTAGGTACCATGGCTATAAGGGGATATGGTTTCACTGCAGAAGAGATGTACTAAGATTCTTATTCTTTTTAAGTGGCCTAAAACAAGTGCCAAAATTAATAGAACTAGTTCCATGAGAAATTGGTTTTTGTTTTGGAACTTCTTCTACCTTGACTATATCTTTTTTTTTCTTGTTTTACTAACTAGTCAAGACTAACTTCAAGAGCTGTTAATTTTGTATCTATAGAAGACAATTAGGTGCTGAAGGTAGATATGGCACTATGAATAGTATTTACTTGATCATGAGTACGCCTTAAAGAGTTGAGAGATTGGTCTGTATAAGTATGGTTATCATTACAGACTTGCCTAACATTATTTGTATTGTATTCAATAACATCTAACCTATCTAGGTTGTGTATTATGGACAAAACATCTTTACATAGGTCATCATTATTTTTGGCAAGATGTGCATTGAATCTAGACAGATAATTCCTCTATTTAAATTCATTTGAAGGCTCTACTTCTCCTTGGTGTGGTCGATAAGCTACAAAAAAATAACTGACAATACCTTCTTGATGTTTAAATATACCTTTGTGAGGTGGCCATCTTCCACCTTTGTATAGACTGACCTGATTGTCTGTATGAAATTTAAGAGTTTTGTCTCTGGAGAGACTCATCATTGTAGATGGTAACTAATCTTTAGGATCATGTCCTTGATTTATATCTTCATTTTCTATGAATATATGACCTGACCTAACATTCCTTTTCAAAGAAGAACTAGAAGATGATCTGTGATGAGAGAATGTGATAGAAGAACTATTGAATTAAAGAGATCTAGACACAATATTTATTGTTCTTCCATCATTTTTATGAACATTAGCTTGACCTTTCATCTTTGGTGATACATTTTTCAGCCAATTAAGCTTCCAATTAGAAGGAATTTCAATGGACTCAATATGTCCCTTTTGTAACTGGATAGTTCCACTTAACCTATGGGTATAAGGAAGATTTTTTAGGATTTTGGGGTGATTGGTGTTGGTCATGCTATAGACAACAGTTAAATTTATGGAGTCATACTTGAATTCTCTAAACATATCAAGACCAAACAGAGAGGTAAATAATCTCCAACAATGTAAAGATCCATGTTTGACATCTTTACATCCCTTATCATGAACTATAACTGAAAGATTATGACACAATTCAAAACAAATAACCTTATCATTTATCTATCTTAAACTAGATAACTAGCAAACATGTTTAAAAATTACTTGATGCCTATCACACAGAGATAGATACAAAATTGGTTTTATATTACATGGGATTAATGGAGTTATATGGACTCAGATAAGACCAAAGTGGACAAACTTGACATCTTCATGGGATCGGATATAGTTAAATTTAGACTCAGGTAATAAAGACAACAAGTTTGTTTGGAAATACTTCTTAGGCTTGTAACTTAGGGTGAGTTATACAAACTTAATACGGTGTTTTACAAAATATAAATAAGTATTATTATACACAATCTTAGACTTTAAAAGTTCATATTATTTATAGACTTTAGAAAACTTTAAATCCAAGGGTTTATACAAACTATTTTCTTTTTTGAGAGCTTCTTCTGTGACTTCAATATTAGGACACTTAGAGAGTTTGTCTGGAATGAAAGGAGGTAATTCATACAATCATTTGAATTCATATTCATTAATAATTTTAACTATAGAATATTCTTCGTATTTTCCAAATTCCAGTGTAAGAGATTAAGTTCTAGAAAGAGAGAAATTTCTAGATAGGGAATAAATTTTGTAGAGATAAAAAGGGCCTATGACAAATTAATAATGGCCAATGACTCGATGCACCAATTTCTTAGAGAAATTTTCAAAGCAAGGAAACTTAAAAATCTTTATTTATAATAAGAAGTTTCTTATAGAATCTTCATATGTGAAGATCTTTTGCAGGCTCTGATACCACAATGTGGAAGCCCTAACATGTAGTTTTACCAAAAATAATGGATGTAACATATTTGGAATTTTAATGGAAAATGTGGATCTTTAATTTTTATATTCCTTTGATATGAAATAAAAAAATGTTAGATTTGTAAATTTATGAAAGGATTCCTAATCTAATGGTGTCCCTTTATGCAATGATCCTCAACTAAGCATATTTTAAGATTACTTCTCAAACTTGTTTGAGGCTTCTACTTCATAATTAATGGGTTGAAATCCAATGTGTTTGGATATTAATTAAGGTGAAAAACACAAAATTTTAAGCTCCCTTCAATATTATAATTTATTTCAACAATTTCATAATATCTCACCATATTTTCAATTCAGAAGAGAATGATGTCATTAGATGAAATACAGACCTTTCATGAAATTTGCTATGAAAAGCGTTATCATAAGCTAACTTCTCATATTAAACCCACAATATGGTTAGTATAAATAATTTGGATTCCTCGGTGACTTGATAAGGCTAACATAACCCTTTGGATTATCTTGAAGAACAAATCTCTTTTACAGGATACACTGTAAAGGATTGGTTTTTAGGGCCCCTCTTGGTGTGTCTTTTATAAGGGAAATTATGGAACTTGAATAATATATTCCTTAAATATAATATTTCATAGAGAATTTGGTTCTAGTTATTTAATAAAATGAACATATTTTGGGTTTCTACAAGTTCTATCCAAGAATTAATGATAAACTATATAGAGCAAAGGGGATTAAATGAAATGCATTTGGGTAATGACTCCTCTTTTGATTATATATATTTTATGGAAAAATAAAAATAATAAAATGTGTAAGAATTTGTCTCTCTCAAAAGACTTCATTAAATTTTAAATTCAAGATAGTTATTCAAAAGGGTATTAAGGAAAAGATTCTATCCCTTAAAAAGATTATCATTAGAGAGGACCACCTAATTCTCTTTAAATGGAAATTATTTAAAAAAAAAAAAACTTCATCCTTCCTCAATAAAGTGACCAAAGGTTTAGGTTTTCTTGGAGTCCCCCAAGCAACAACTTTGTTAACCTAAACATTGATGAAGCTCCTAAATAAAACCTAGGTTTCTCAAGAAGTGGAGGTATCATTATAAAATATCTTGCAAAAGTGTTATCTAGGTATGATTTTAAAATTTACGGGTAGCATAAAAAAATAGAGCTAAAGCTTAAGTTCTCCTCAAAGGCTTGACAATTTGGTTTGAATCAAATTATATAAACATAATTAACAAAGTTGATTTTTTATTTATCATCAACATTGTTAAATAAGATAGAATTAACCATTGGTAATTCAATTAATTATTAAAGGTATTTTTTGAATCACACACTTATTCAATAACATTTCATTATCTCATAACTATATTGACATGAAATCTCAATTAAAAATATTGTTAATTTTTGGATTATTCACATTTAGCCAAACGAAGATCGATACTGCAAAGGTATCTCCCTTGGGAAAAGTTTAGAGACATTATTAATAAACATTTTGATTTTACCCAATGTTATAGTAGTGGATCAACCATAACTCATATGGACAAAAATAAATGGATTTTGTTAATTATTGTGGGTAGTTTAATTCTTAAAACTTCTCTATGAGTGTCCAAGGTTTCCATTCAAGTTCCTCCTATTCTATTCTTAATGATTTTTTTTGGTTTTCTCCTAGCTTGAAATCGGTTCTTACTTTAAAAAACCATTGATTAATAATTCATTTAAAATGATCATCTTAAAGTAAAGTGGACAAATATTTCAATAAAAATGATGGTTTTGCTTTTCCCTAGTGACTTATTTGGCTATTGCATGTTTTTCACTCTGTCACAATTTCCATAGAAAGGTATAACATCATAGACATTAGTTATAACAAATTCAAGATGATATTGGTCCTTCGAACCCAAATGAAAAATTTCATCCAAGATTCGCATCCATCATGAACTCCAAGATTACATAATTTTTACTTTTTAGTATAACTATAGAGTGAGGTTGTATAAGATTGAATTTTTTATTTGTATGACATGGTTATTTAGATATTTTGACATTATAAGCAGAGTAATTTATATGAGATATTCATGTTTATTTAACAATTTAAATTAGGGTATTTTAGGGTTATATTCCAAGCATTATTAATTTATTTATAAAAGATCTTCATGAGACCATATTATACATATATATTTTTTCACCCAACTTTTGCTATAGGTGGAGCTAAAATTTAATCCTTTATTTTTTTATAACCTCCAAGTTATATGAATTTAATGAATGTATTAGTTGATGGTTTTAATATTGTTTAGAACTAGTCATTTCATCTTTGGTCTCATACATGTTAGGTGTCTATGTGGTTTTGTGTTGTTTTCATTTTTGGATTATTTCTAATCTCCATATGTTTTCCTGGAGTCATTTATATATTTATTTATCTAATTTTCTTTAATTATCCCTTCGTACCCTATGGTATGGTACCCTCTTCCCTTAATATTTGTAATCAAAAAATAATTAGGATAGTTTTAAAAAATAATCCTTATTTATAAATCATTTATAAATTTTTTTATAGTCTCACAATAAAATTAACATTTTTGTGGTAATATAGCGACAAATTTGAAAACTCATCAGCATGTGAGCACATCTATAAAATTATACATTTCACTTTTTTGGGATAAGAACTATGGATGACATATTTATTATAAATAATAAATAATTAATATTTATTTTTAGGATTATGTTTGTTAGGTAGGCATCAAAAATCTTGATTATTTTTTTATAAATTCATACTAATCATTAGAAAATTTATATTTATATCTAAACTTAAAAATATAAAGGAAATGATTTTTTTTGGGGCTTGGTTTTTGGACCATCTTGAATTTTTAGTATCAACTACTTATTAGGCCTCTCAATTGTAATATATCAAAGACACCACACTAAATAAATCAATAATTATTATTTATAACAATACATTCCTATTAAAGGTATTGATACCATGAATTTCAATGGTACAATGAATACTCGCTAAATTATTACTTTCTTTACAACATTGTGACAATAACTGGTAGATGTTATTTCATGTTTATTATAAATTCATTGATGACTTAATTATAACATTATATTGATGTCTTAAATTAAATAATGTACATATGTATTTATGGGTCTCTTGAATTCAAATTAGGATTATATTGACATTCAAAAAAACATCAAATATGAAAAATGGAAGACAATAGGGATAACCAAATCTCAAGTGAAACTAAGGTGTAAAAAGGACCCACACCGTAAAAATAACACACTATATTTTTTTGGTACCATAAATTTATAATGCATGTTTTTAGCTCCCATAAAAGTATAATAATCATTTTTAGTGGAAGCATTAAACAATAATAATAATAATGGATGAAAGAGATAAGAATATAAGATAGCCGAAATGGAAGGGATGTGATGAAAAATGATAAAAACAACAAACTAATAAATTCTAATCTAGACCAATAATTGACAAATAAAAATGTACCATAGAACAATATAATTTAATGACACTCAAATTCTCTGAGACTATTTTGGGTGACTACATAATGGCCTAATTTAATGTTTGTGTGTGTGTGTGTGTGTGTGTGTGTGTGTGTGTGTGTGTGTGTGTGTGTGTGTGTGTGTGTGTGTGTGTGTGTGTGTGTGTGTGTGTGTGTGTGTGTGCGCGCGTGCGCGCACGCACACGAACATATTTATTGATGTAAAATCAATAGGATTTTTATCTTAATTTTTTCTCCTAAATTTATTTTAAATACTTTTATTTTACCTATGAATAGTACATGAACATTTTACCTATTTTTAGGTGACTACATAATTTCCTTATAAAAGGATAAATATGAATGTCTTGGTAGCAAACATTCCAACCACTTATGGCATATTTTTGGGAACAATTTTTTATAAATAAATTAGTGGTTAAATTCACATAGATATTTTTCATGACATGATCATTATCAAAGGATTCATGAAACTCATATACCCTGAGCTAAAGAGTGAATATAATGTTAAAAAAGTAGATGACCCTAGAGGATACATTTTGCAGGAAGATGAAGGAATAAGAAATGGAAAATGACCTAAGGAATAGAAAGTGATCTTAATGATATATGGAAACTCAAATTTGATGGGAGTTATTCATCAACCAATGAAACATTAGGAGTCATTCTTATATCTCCAAACAACAAAAAATTTCATTTGTCATGTAAGTTGTAGCCTGAATACACCAGCAACACAACCAAGTATGTAGCTTTTATACTTAATCTATATGTTTCTTTGGAAAAGGTAATTTGGAATATGAAACTTCTAAGAGATGTAATGCCCATAGCAGGTGAAAATGACCATCTTAAGCTCTATAAAAACAAATTTTTAGATGGTATAATATATTTTCACAATTTGTTTAACAACTATCCCAAGATAAATTAATACAAAATAAGATTCCCTCATAGCATCAGATTGTTTCCTAATCCACCATGGTGATATTAGAAAATAAAAGTAGATGATTGAATTGGTATATATGCCCAATGTACTAGAAAACATGGAAAATTGGAATGTTTTTGATACATACCAACAAATTATCACTTTTATTTGAAAACCTTATATTTTTAGAAACATATATTTTGAGGGTAGTGATCCGTAAACTCCACTGATAAACTCTAACTAAAATTTTAAAAGTACATATTCCAAATTTCTCAACATATAAGATGTTGGAATGATTAAATCTAATTAAAATCTGATCTAAATCAAGTTTCAAAACTGAAATAAAGGTGAATTAATAGATCACATCAAATATCCATTGAAACTGTCAGATTTTTCAAATTCTCGATTTTATCCAATTTCTCGTAAATGATCAAATGAGTAATTTTTTAATTTTTATTAAAATCTGAATTATAATTTGTAAATTAACTAAAAATGAAATGCAAAACTAAATTCAAAGATCAAAACATAGAAATTGTTTATGGGGTTCAGAATTCCTATGTCCCCAGGTTCATATCGAACTGATCCATTAATTGCTGCTAAATTTGCAAGCCAAATAATACTTACAAAAAACAAAATATCATATCTCTCTACAATAATAGTGATAAGACCTTTGAAAGACCTTGGTTGACTTAGAACGTCCTTCACCTTCCTGAATCACACGCAGAGGCTTCTCCAATATCAAAATTGGCAACTTCTATAGCTCAAAATGTCATCATCAATTCTCCAAAATGGGTACATGAATATAATTCATAGATCGTATTAGAATTATAAACAACTTTGTAGTTTACTCCAAGGTCTGATTTAGCTTCTAAGGGCTCCAAAATGACCAAATATTGTAAGCGAGTCTATAATCTCCAATACACAGTCGGCTTCTTGTGTCTATTCAAGTAAAAATTAGTCCCTTTTATAACACTTCGACTTCCATGGCTGAAGTGGTCAAAGAATTAACCTTTTAGGTGGTAGGTCAAATGTTCAAAACTACCTCCCACCTTTCTAGGCGCTTGAGAAGAGTGAAAAGGTCAGCCTTCCTTCTTTCTAAGTGCCTTTGACTCATTCATTATCCCACATTTGTTGGGAACAGTAGATTTCATGCTTTAAATAGCTTGGCACCTCATTGAAATGTGCTTACATCCCATTTTAGAGGAGACTTAGTTGCTAATCTTAAATCCACCAGTTGAATATTTCCTTGGGTGGCGTGATAGAATATGACAAAGTGGTGTGGCGTGATTGAGTTTTAATAGTGGTTGAGGTGTGATCTAGAGTTCATTCTATAAAATTTTTCCAAATCATGATGAAACCAATTCCATAGCATAGATCTCATCGAGAGCTTTCCGGCACTTTTCACGGTTCAAAAAATAGAGTCTGGATGCTCAAGATATAGCCAGTTGAAGAAATCTTGCGACAGGGGTGTCGAAAGTGACGTGGCACTATGGAAATATGCCAAGTGGACCAATATCCATTTGAAATGTGGAAAAATAGCTAGGTGTAAAAAAAATTTGTTTTTGTGTTGTTTATTCACATGTTATTTGAAATTTTCAAACGTTTAAAGGCACCAAAGGCCAAACTGCCATGTCACCTGCCATGTCACTCCACCAAACATGTATTAACCAAGTCAAAGCATAGCCTAAGTTGGTGCCTAAGCCTTAGGAATTTGAAAAGGAAAAAACTTGGCTATTTTAAGAATTTAAACTTTCATACCCAATGCATAAGACAAGTCAAAGGTGCCAAAAAAGGAGGGAAAAACTTTCAAATCTCATGCTAAGTGCCTAAAAAGAAGGAAGGTTGACCTTTTCACTCTTCCCAAGCACCTAGAAAGTTGGGAGGCAGTTTTGAACCTTTGACCTATCACCTAAAAGGGTAATGCCTTAACCACTTTAGCCACGGAGGTTGAAGTGTTATAAAAGGGACTAATTTCTACTTGATCCGTAAACTCCACCGATAAACTCTAAGTGAAATTTTAAAAGTACAAATTTTGAATTTATCAACATATAAGATGTTGGAATGATTAAATATGATTAAAATCTGATCTAAATCAAGTTTCAAAACTAAAATAAAGGTGAATTTATAGATCACATCAAATATCCAGTGAATTCATAGATGGTATAATATATTTTCACAATTTGTTTAACAACTATCCCAAGATAAATTAATACAAAATAAGATTCCCTCATAGCATCAGATTATTTCTTAATCCACCATGATGATATTATAAAATAAAAGTATATGATTGAATTGGTATATAGGCCCAATGTACTAGAAAACATGGAAAATTGGAATGTTTTTGATACAGACCAACAAATTATCACTTTTACTTGAAAAACTTATATTTTTAGAAACATATATTTTGAGGGTAGTGAATCATCATATAGAGAATCTTCAACACAAACTGAGAAAGTAGGCATTATTAGTGAATAAGATGAAAATAGATTTCTTAACCTAAAATGAAACAAGATTACCAAGTGTTTGGTTTCATTATAAGTAATATTTGACAAACATAATATTTTTAGCAAAAATAAAATGCAAAAAAATTCTCTTGGTTCAAAAGATTATGAAAAAGTGAACATCGATTCTAAAGAATAAGCCAGATTGGTCAATATTATAAAATGTTCATCCCATGAAGAGATAAGAAAATTTATCACTTTTATTCAAACATATATTTATATTATATCATATTTAGATGCAAACTTCAAATCTGTATGATCAAAGGAAATGCAATACACATTTATACTCAAGCATGATATTAAGCCTTGCTGATAGAAATACTAAAAATACAGTCCAAAAATAATAGAGATTTTTTTTGAAGAAATTTATAAAATATTGAACACTCAAATTATCTTTTCTTTTCATCATTCAACATGTATTTCTAATACTATATCATTCTTTTATGAAGAATGGAGAAATCAAGATCTGTGTACATTCCCAAAATTTAAACCAAGTGTCCTCAAAAGAAAATTATCCCTTTCCCATCATGGGAAATTTTCTTAAAGAAGTTAAAAGTCTATAAATTATCTATATGCTATATGGATTATTATTATACAATCATAAATAAGTCTACAGAGAAGATCAACACAAGACTACATTCACAACTCCTTAGGGTATGTTCACATATCAGAGAGTGCTATTTAGTTTTAACAACACAAGTGATACATTCCAAATATCATAAATTTTAAATAACTGAAGAATAAGGTAATTATGGTATATCCAAAAGATTTAATTGTGTTTTTAGAGAAAATATAATATGAATACAAGCATCTCAATAAAGTGTTTGTTAAATATCATCTTCGCAACATTTCTTTCATACCTAGGAAGTCCATTTTTGGCATGACTAAATGGAAAATACTTTGTTACATTGTCTCAAAATAAGAAATACAAATATACTAGGAAATATTTTTATACATTTGTAAATTATGTTTGCCAACCATCAAGTCAAGTCTATAGTTTTTTTTTTTTTTGAAATTGAACTTTTTAATATTTTTTTTTTGATATTTATTTGAACATACCAGGCACACTATGGTAGTGATGAAAGGAAAATCCTATTTAAAATGGAATAAAGAGTATTAATAATGATTTTAAAATATTGAATATTCCATTTCACATGCACCTATGCTAGTTTCACTAAATTTAAAGAAATAATTCATCATATACTATTATTCTTCAGACCATACTGTTTCAGCCATTTGGATTCAAGATAATGATGAAGTTATTCAGTCACAAATCACATTCATGAGATATGATATTAAGTAATATGATTTTAATTTTTTTATAAAATCAAAACATTCATACACCATTGTGAAAGTTGTGAAGAAATTCATGTGTTATATCCTCCAATCACACTATATTGTAATGGTATTAGATATGATAGTGAAGTCTATTTTTAATCAATAATACCTAGGTTCAAAATGAGTATTTTGGATATAACAAAGTTCAAGTGTATGGCATAGATATAAAACGCACTATATTATTTCAAATAAATGTTTGTGTCACCTAATGGAGGATTGGGAAAATACTCCAACAATTCCTTCAATAAGTTCATATGATCAAACTAAATAAGAATGAAGTTTGGTTTTATTTTTGGATTCTACAAATGAATGGTTTTCAGACATCACTTGATTTATAACATATTCCAATGTCCATATCATATAGATGTTAAAAATCAAGAATAATCAAATTAAATGCTTCAAAATATGTGATCAGGGATGGCACATTGTTCAATAAAAATATTGATGGCTTCCTTCTCTGATATGTTGGTAAAGAAGAAAATAAAAAGTTTATATAAGATTTTCAAGATCATATATGTGGTTAAAATTTTAATAATTTAATGACATTATATAAAATATTGAGATCCCATCACTATTTGCATACACTTTTAAAATATTCTTATGAATGGGTTAGTAAGTGTGAATCCTTTCAGTAGTTTGTTAGATGGCCAAAGTTTATAGCTATTCCCTTAAATATAATGGTCATAGGGGATCCTTTCCAATAGTATGGGTCATAATTTTTAAGAATAATGAACTCTCATTTGACTACTAGTCACAGTCATGTTCTCACCACAAGTGGTTATTTTACCAAGTGGGTATATGTTATCCCAATCAAATAAAAAACTTATAAAATTGCATGTAGTTTTATCAAGGAAAATAACTTATTAAGATATGGTGTTCAAAAAAATATTGTAACTAACAATGCATGTAATTTACCTTCTATAGAATTCATTGGATTTTATTATGATTATGGTATTTCTTTATCCCATTCTTCTAATTATTACCTAAAATAAAATGACCAAGAATAATAAAATGATATATATTTTGTAACCATCATTCGTAAGTCGGTATATGAAAAATAGAACTTTCATAAAACAAAAGTATGATGAATTATGGGCATATTATATTACAACAAAGAATTCTATTGTTATGTATACATTTCAATTACTATATGGGATTGATGCCAAAAAAAAATCCCACAACACTTGAATTGCTTACACTATAGTTAACACGAGCCATTGAGAATCAAAATTTTCAATGATCACTACTTAATAAAATTATATTTTTAAACAAGATTTAAGAATATAGAACATATGTTATGAAGAAAATTAATAACATCAAGATCAAGTTAAATTTCTCTTGGACAAAAATAAAATAAAATATATTTATATGTTATGGATATAGTACTCAAGTGGGATAGACAAAGAGAACCAAAAGGAAGTAAGGTAAGTTAGACTCTATATGTATGGATCCATTGAGAATATGACATTTATGTATAGAGAAAATACTTTATATCCTATGTATCAGGATGGTACACATCTCTCATTACCCTATAGTGGGTAATACTTGGAGAATTACCTTAGAATAATGTTGTTGGTTGGTGGTCCCAAAATATATACATAGATGAATTTAGGACTTTGTTTATTTGTTTTCTCATTATTTTTTTCCTTGGCTTATTTTAGCTTTCCCTTTCATTTTTGGTATTCTCTCTCCTCTTAGAGTTTTAAGCTCTTTATTTGACTCCATAACCCAATGGATAAGATAAATGACCTAGTATGTGAGTGCATGTTTATATCTAATCTGATTGAGATCCATAAACTATTTATGAATTTGTTAGATCATAAAAAAAAGGGTACCTAATATTTGAAACTGAATATTCTAGAGCTCGTTCTTTGTATTGATCACTCCATGTCCCTTATTAGATCCAACTTTTATAATAAAAAATTTATGCATGAAATTTAGCACACTTATAATTAAATTTTCACATTGATAATTTGAAACATACTTTAGAGACCTCATCGATGTAATTGGTCACTTATGACTAATATTGTGCTCCCCCAAGAGAAGTTTATAAAAAAAACTTATTAGCATACAACTACAAGAATGTGTGCATTGACATTGATGCAGTATAGCCTATTGCTCAATAAATAGTACCCATCCAATTCTATTTTAAATTATCATGTTATTGTTACAACTCAAATTTCATCTATGAAAATTGTCTTCACATGTGCAAAAAATATTCTCGTTAATTATGCGGCACTCGATTCCTTGATCTATGTTACATTGTCATAACTCTTATTCCCCCTCTTTTTCTTGGTCTCATGAAGGTTATTAGAATCATTTATTTAAAAAAAAATTAAATAAAAGTTTAATAAAAAATTTAAAAAATATTTAATTTTCCCTTTAATAATTATTGAAAAGGATTATTAATAAAAAATAAAAAAATATTTTTATTTGTACGAAAATATATCCAAATACATGAAATTTTTTAAAGGTGTGATATTTTTGAATCTAATTTCAAAAATTGAAGTGATAGTTTATTTCACACTCCCACACATGGGAAATTTGAAGAAGTTTTCCAAAAAATAGAAGTTGAAAAATTGAAGATTGAAATCCCTTCCCCGATTCCTTCCATTCATTCTTCCATATCAGGGCATGCATTTTACTGAGAGGTAGTTATTATTTTTGGAAATCAAATAAATAACAAGTTGAAAAAATAAGAATGATAACAACACAATATTATGTAAGAACCATTTTATCTAAAGAAGTCATGAATAATTGAATAAAACTTGAATAGATACAAGACACGATGAAGAAGTAAATAAATACATGGATAAGACATAAATATTTATAAGAACTCTTTTGAGATTGAAAAATCAAATTAAGAGATTTCAAAATAAGAAAATATGGATGCATCCATATTTTTAACAGGGTTAAAATATCTCACTATGGCATTCCATTTCAAGAGACAAGAATAAGTTTCAATGTGTTTTTTAAATTACACTCCATTCTAGGAAAGCTTCAAGGTGGTTTTCATGTTTTGAAATGTAGTTTTATAGATTGTCATGCAAGAAAATATATAGTTTTGAGAACAAAAAAGAATTAGTTTTGTGAAGATAACTCTCTATTTTTCAATCTTCAATATTTCATTTAAGACTACAATGTCTTCCAAAAAGATTCTATATCATATTAGTATGCATGAATTAACATTTATAAAGAGCTACAAATCACTAACTATGGTGTCCCACTTCAAGAGCTCCAAGTAAATATTAAATTGTTTAAGAAATTGCATATCATTTATTATTTTTAAAGAGGCAAATGAAATTCCAATGTGGTTTTTATATATGTCAAATACAATCTTAAATAACTCCAAGACAACTTTAAGACAATTTTCAGTAATTCAAAGATAATCTTCAATAAATATAAAAGTATTTTAAAGAAACTCAATAATTGTTTTTAAATAAAAAGAAATCTATTATTTTAAAAAAAAAATAATTTCAAAGCTTCCTAGGTATGTTTGGAAATAATTTTAAAAAATTATTTTTCAATAAATATTTCTTAACTCATAATTTTAAGAAGAGGTTCAATGCATTTCTTAAATTCTTTATAAAATTTCAAGAATTACAAAATAGTTTTCAATAAATTGTTTCAGTAACATCAAAGCAATTTAGCCATCCCAAGATGATTTAAAGAATATCAAAAAAGGTAAAGATGACTGTCAGGAAAATCAAGAAAGCTCCAAACTTAAATTGAAATGCAAATTTTAATTTTTGATAATTTTTAACATTGATTTTTAAATAGATAAAAAATAGACATAAATGTGGTTTCATTAAATCCAACCTAGTTTTTGAGATATTTATGTAATGTCATTTTTTTTTATAAAAAACATTATTTTATTACACAAGAATTTTATTCTTAAAATGTGTACCTAGAGAATGTGACTTGACATCTTGCTCTCCTTCTCTATCAACATGTCCTTATTTAATAAATTTTTAGTTTATAGTTATTTCACCATCTTTATATTTTTATATATTTTTTTCATTATATACATCAACATGAATAAGAATAAAGTAGGAATTTCAATACATCACAGTTGTTTTTGTGATAGTGTAATAATATGAGCATATGATAGATACAAACCCAAAACACGTGAATGTATAATAATTATATGATATAATGAGATTCCATGGAAAAACCTTATTTATGGGGATAATTTATTACTATATATTATCTCAAGGTATGGTCTTTCATATTACTTCACAATTCCTAAAACATAAGATTAAAAGTGTGGAATATTATAATCCCAAAAGTTGAACAGTGTATAAATCCAACAACTAGCCAATTCTCTTTATTAGTCTTGAATACATTAAAGATAATTTTAGAATTTAGAATATGAAGAAAACATGTAGATGAAAAAAGAGTTTTCTCAGAAGATACAAGGTGATGATCCACTGAAATTTTCCAAATTCATGAATCTGTATTACATATTCGGCAAACGAGCCAAAGTTAAGAGATTTCCTAAATAATTTCGAAGGAGTGAATTTTTATAGAATCACATCATCACATTACTTCCAATAATGGATGCACAAGTTCATGTGTTTTATCCTTCATAATAAATAATTCATTGATTGTTCAATAATCATAAGTGATGTTATGTATAAACCACCCCTGAATGTGAGAATAACAAGGCAATTATACAAGATATCATACATAGGATATAATGTAGCTAAAATAAAAGTATACTGGGCCTACTAACCAACAATATTATGGATCCAAGACCAAAAATATTATATTAATTTTGTCCTCAACTTGTGATAAAATCTATTGCGAAACATTTCAAAAGTTAATGAACCCGAAACTATCAAGATAATAAATTATCAATATGTAAAGCTTTTGAAAAAATATTTTGTATTAATTCATATTGAATGAATTGAAATAATTACAAACACAAACTATGATTAAATAAATCACAACTCATAATTATAGTTGAGATGCAAATTTTTTTAAAAACTAAAATCTAAAAAATGTCTATTTTTAGCAGTTGTTATTTATAGTTAGTTTCACATGAAAGCATGCACAACTCTAAAAATATCTTAAAATATAATAAATAATAAAACTAACCTATCAAATTAAATTCAACTAAATTTGACATTTGGACCTAAAAATATACAATTTCTAAAAATAATAAATACTTGAAGAAATTATTAAATAGTAATTTTGGACCCTCAGGGGATCACGTATGACCGCCAAAAAATATTGAAATAAAATATAAATAGATAAATCCACTTAGGAGAGAAACTAATTTATTGACATTGTCAATTTGGCATATTGAAGAGCTCAAATAGAGATATAGGTCAAAATTTATGGCCTACAAAAGGTTGACCTATTTTTTCTACATCATTCTCCTCTAGTTGAAAACAACTCAGCTCCTATGAGTTACCCTAATTGTATTATTGTTATTTTTATTTATCAATCTTCTTCATATCCCATTATATAATTCAAGTTTTGTCTTCCTACTACAATCCTTCCCATTCCATGAAATACTTTTTATAATTCCCTTGTCTTATGCTCATTGTCTTCATATCCAAAACCTGCACTATCTTTTCCTTCTTCATATTTGGAACCTATTGCTACCAATTTACTTCTTCATCTTTGTCACCTTCACCATATTCTCCATGGAACTCATATAAATTTTAATCATTAAATATTGAATAGATATCAAAATTTTGTGGTGAACTCAGCTCATAAGCATTGTCATTGACTTTCTTCATAATTTTACATGGTCCCATTTTATTGTACTTCAACTTATCGTACATGCCTTTGGGAAATATTTATTTCCTCAAGTAGACCATTAAAACCACCCCTTCAAATACCTTGGATATTCTTTTGACATATGTTGTTGCTTTATATTTCTCATTATTTTCCTATAGATTTCTTTTTTCTCCTTAAAACTATTGTATATGCTTGGAAAATGTTTCTACATCATCACTAATTCAATATACAATTGGTAATTATACCAAATATAATATACCCATAGGATTTATCCCATAAACAATTTGAAATGGTGACTTTCATATTGTTCTATTCACTAAACTGTTATATACAAACTCAGCGTGTGGCAAAGCCAAGTCCCATTGCTTGGGTTTCTCTCCCACTATACATCTCAACAAATTTCCCAAGCTCTTATTCACAATTTCTTTTTGTCCATATATTTATGGGTGATATACAATAATTAATTTTATCTTAGTACCCATCTTCTTACACAAAGTCATCCAAAAATGACATAGAAATTTTGTGTTTCTGTCTGAAATAATATTTTTAGAACACCATTAAATCTTAAAATATCATTAAAAAATAATTGTGTATCTATAGTGGCATCATTTTTTTCTTACATGCAATGAAATGAAACATTTAGGAGATTTGTCTACAATAAAAAAAATTGAATCATTACCTCTCTATGTGTTTGGCAATCCCAACACAACATCCATACTCAAATCTATCCATGGTCCTACTAAAATAGGTAATGGCATGTATAGTTCATTATTTTAGACATGTCCTTTAGCCACCTGACATATTCTACACCTTGAAACATACCGTGTCACATATCTCTTTATCTCTGGCCAAAAATACTTTTCTTCCACCAAAGCTATTGTCTTCATCTTACCAAAATGTCTAGCTGAACCATCATTATGTAATTATATTATTATGTTATCTCATAGAGACCCAATTGGAATACATAATTATTTCCCTTTGAAGAGATAACCTTCTTGTATAAGATACTCATTATGAATACCATCTATCCCACTTGTAAATGGATTTTTTAACTACTCAACTACCCTACCAAAATATGGATCAGTATTATATATTTCTTTGATCACTTTAAATCCAAATACCTCACTAACCATAGTATTTAATAAAGCTACTCTATTTCCCAATACATTAGCTACTTGATTTTATTTTCCTAATTTATGTTTCAACACAAAAGTATACCCATGCAAGAAATAAAACCACATTACATTCCTACTTTTCAGCTTCTTTTATGTATTAACATGATTCAAATCCTCATTATCTATAAATAATATAAATTCCTTAGGCAAAATATAATCCCTCTAATGTCTTAATTCTTATATATTTGCATAAAGTTTAACATCATAAGTAGAATACATTATTTTTACCACATTCAATTTATCACTAAAATATGCTATTGGCCTTTCTTCTAGACTCAACACAACACTAATTCCTACAAATGAAACATCACAAAAAACCTCAAACACTTTGTTAAAATATGGTAATGCTAAAATTGGTCTTTCCACAATCTTGTACTTCAAAAATTCAAAGCTTTCTATGGCTGCTCTAGTCCATGCAAATTCCTTCCCTCTCATGCAATTTGTTATTGGTGCCACAATACTACTAACATTTTAAATAAATTTTCCGTAAAAAATTTCTAAACCATGTAAAATTCTTACATATATAATTATTTTTAGAATAGGCCACTAAACAATTGCCTTATATTTTTGTCATCCATTCTCACACCATCTTGTGAAACTACAAATCCCAAAAATACCAAATTATTCTGCATAAACAGGCACTTCTTCAAATTTGCATATAACTTCTCCTTTCTTAATAAATCTAGTAGCATTCTCAAATTTTTTAAGTGTTATTCATTAGTCTTACTAAATATCAAAATAAACAACCAAAAACTTACCTATATATTTTGGTGACATTATATTCATTGCCCTCATAAATGTGCTAGGTGTATTAGATAATCTGAAGGGCATCACCATCCACTATATAAGCCATCCCTATTCTTGAGTGCATTTTTCTACTCATCTCTTTCATGAATTCAAATATGATAATAACCACTCCTTAGATCAATCATTGTAAAATATTTTTCTCCTACAAGTTCATCCATCATATCATCTAAATGAGGTATAGAAAACCTAAAATTGATGATAATTTTATTAATTGCTCTAATATCCATATTCAATATTTATTTAGAGTTAGCAATGCTAGTGTTGCACATGGACTCCTACTCTCCCTTATCACCTTCTTTCTTAACAACTCAATAACACGTTTTTTTATTTCTACATGTTCTGTTGGACTCATCCTATAAGTTACTTGATTGGGTAGAGCTGATCCTATAATCAAATCAATGTGATTTTGAATATCTCTCTTCGATGGTAAACCATCTAGTAACTCATTTGTAATAACATATGTATATTATTTCAAAAATCTTGATGCTTCTATTGGTATTTGAACCATTTTTATGTCTTTATTCTTTGATATTAATACATAACAACCAGATACTTTTATATCTTGGATAAATTATTTAGTATAGAGCATGTTTTCTTCCTTCTCTTCCTCTTTAAGGGGTAACAAAAATACATTTGTAACACCTTTCCAAAAAGTGTACGCGTTCTTTACTCCATAATGAATTACTTTTCTATCAAATTACACAATTCTTCCAAATAACACATGACATGCATCCATCAAAATAACATCACACCATATTTTATCATTATAAATTTTTCATATAAAAAACTAGATTAAGCATATTTTATTTACTATAACTTCATTCCCTTTCTTTAACCATGAAATATGGTAAGGATTAGGATGATTTTCACATTGCAAATTTTGTTTATCTATCTTTTCTTTAGAAACCATATTTTCTCAACTACCACCATCTATAATTACTTTGCATACTTTTCAACCTGAAGTAAATCTTGTTTGAAATATATTTGATTGAAACCATGCATCACTAGCTTATTTATTTTGAACTTGTTCCTTCCTTAGAGAGATCATAATTCTTTTCATCATGAGATTCTCTCCAACATCTATAGGTGGAACTTCAATATTTTGATCTTCTATCTCAACCTAACCTAGATTCACTCTTGGGTGATCTTCTTGCCTTCTTTCTTAATTTTGATAGTGTGAAAAATCATATAATTTGTGCCCTTCTTCTCCACATCTATAAAATACATAAGATATTCATTAATTTGGAAACCATCCTCTAGCACCCCTTAACTTCACCCTCTCTAAAATCCTCTTTCTCGTTGTTGTTATTGAAACCCTTGTCTATTATTTTCTTGCCTTTTTACACCAAGTGATAGTTCACCTCTTTTGGTATTGTTGGGTGAATATTTTCTCAATCATCGTACTGATAAACAAAATAATTCTGATCAACCACAGTAGGAAGATTGGTCGGCCAAATGTGTAGGTTTACCACATCAAAAGGGGACTAATCTCTCCTCTTATCAAGGGGAGGTTCCCTGTAGATATGAAGGAGCTATATACTATATATGTATATATATATATATAAACAAAAAATAATTATCAAGGGTAGGATAAACCATCCATCTCTTTTTTTTTAGAGATGTTGTGCACAAATCAAAAGATAAATCCTGATGAAATGACAAAAGACATTCCTCTTCTTTCAGAAGTGGTGTTCAGCAGACAAAAGGAATCTTTCGGGTGATGATAAGTAACTGTAACAGAGTGCAGTAACACAATACGATGAAATGAGGCACAAAGTCTCCACCTCAATTGAAAAAGAGTGAAATACGAAGAACAATGAGGGCACAAAGTCATCCCAAGGTTATTTACACAGAAACAAAAAAGAAACACACACTGAAGACAATTATGATAGTACAAAGTCTAAAAGTAACTGGCTTCAGGACACCTTCTTTGTCACCTCCACTAGCTCTGCTTGTTAAATTACATAAACAAGAATACATTTAGGAAATAGACATAAGAACAATTTCCTAGAATGATACAAGCTATAATAGCACAAAGTCTGAAAGTAACTTGCTTTCTGATTCCAACAAAAAAATATGATGAGCAATCTGAACTCAAAGTCTCAGTAATGCCTTTCAATTTGGGTAGAGTTTTGTTTTTGATAACAGAGAGATGGATGTTTTATCGTACACTTGAGTATATATATATATATATATATATATATATATATATATATCCTTCATATCTACAGAGAACCTCCCCTTGATGAGAGGAGAGATTAGTCCCCTTTTGATGTGGAAAACCTACACATTTGGCTGATCAATCTTCCTGATGGGGACTAATCTCTCCTCTCATCAAGGGGAGGTTCTCTATAGATATGAAGGATATATATATATATATATATATATATATATATATATATATATATATATATATATATATGTATCCTTCATATCTACAGAGAACCTCCCCTTGATGAGAGGAGAGATTAGTCCCCTTTTGATGTGGAAAACCTACACATTTGGTTGATCAATCCTCCTGATGTGGTTGATCAGACCTATTTTGTTTATCAGTACGTTGATTGACAAAATATTCATCTAATAGTTTTTGGCAACTCCGCTGGGGAATCAGGAGTGTGCAATCTATAGAATCAAATTTTAGATTGAAGCAGTGCCTACCCTTATCAATTATAGACTCTAGTGACTTCATTCCACTTCTTACCGATTATCATTATAACCTTACCATCCACCTCCACACCAACTAGGAAAGAACAGATAGTTTAAAGCCTCAAGCTTCAAGTTGAAGCAAGGTCAATTCTTTTCCATTTTTTTTTCACAATCTAGCAGATCCAAGGTATAAACGAAGCCAAAGGGCTAAAGGTATTATTGACCCTATATTCAAATTGGTACAACAAAGTAATTTTGATTTGTCTCCTTCACCATCTCACCTCCAACAAACTAGGAGCCTTCCTCCTACTAAAGTTAGGTCTTCATTACCAAGAAAAACATCCACTTCTACTGTTAATAAAGATTTACCAATAATTACCCCTCTGATATTTGTTATTATTCCCTTTCATAGTCATACAATGGCATTTCAAGGTCCCTAGGGTAATTATTTTAGCCCTCTCAATCTTACTCCACCTCTACATGAGCTCCCACGTAGCTGAAGAAAGAATTTACCTAAATTTTATGATGATGGGAAAGTTCACCCTAATAAACACATTACAGCCTTCAACATAGCTTGTGGTGTGATTAGAATGGAATTTGAGGACGTGGCAGTCAGACTATTTGTAGAAAAATTATAAGGTGCTATCTACAGGCTCAATTAGTAACTGACTGGAACACCCTCAAAGCTAAGTTTGAAGCCATATTCAAGTCTGCAGAAGATGTACATGTCTTTTTGGCTCAACTCACACAAATGAAGAAAGAGCCTCATGAACCAATGAGGGACTTCATAGCCAAGTTTGAAAAACTGAGGAACATGATCCCTATAATTGCTTGATCTACAGCTAAGAATCTCAAATGTTTCTTCATTAATTATCAGCTACTTGAAGTGAGTTTTCTGTTGAGATGTGCTAGTCAAATAGACCTTACTGTAGCTCAAAATTTGGCCACTGAGGTAGAAGATGATCTCATCTTGGCAAGAAAGATAAGGAGAGATCTTAATAGAAATAGACCCTCATCATCTTCTGAATATCCATCTATAGGCACCACTAATCCAATGGTGCAGAAGTTGGCAAATGAGTTGGTTACTCTCAAAAATAAAATGGCACAATGAATTTATTCTACTCCTTCATACAAAAATATACCAAGGAGGAATTTTCCAAATCAGTCATACCAAGGCAATGCTGCCAGGTTTCAAGGGCAACTAAATCGTCTTCTCGCTCCTAGGGGAAACTTGCCATTGAAGCACCCCCAGCCAATTCAACAGTGGGATATCTTGAAGCAGAATCAAATTTCTCTTTCCAACCTAAATTGAGTCAAGAAAATGACACTTGTCTCCTTGTAGAAAACCAAGAAGAATCAACTGGAAACTCCAACATTGGGTTCCTGAACTACCAAGATGAACCCATAAGTAAAGGAGAAGATTTTGATGGATCATATGCAGTGTTTACCATGTCCAAGAACCAATCAACCTAGAAAGATAATAAATGGAAAATAGAAGAGCAACCTCAATGAGTAATTTCAATTGCTAAATGTCGAGCCTCTCTACCTTTCCAACCAAAGGACACGGTGATCACTAAAAAGCTAAGTATATCAGTTTCACCTTCACCTTTAACTTTAATTTTGCAAATCAGTCCTCCCCCCTTTACAAACCAAAAAGTTTAGTTACCTTCCTCTGTTCCTAGTCCAATTCAGTCATTTGACATAATTGATCATGTCAATAAAACCAAAATTCAAATGACTGAGTTTGAATATTTATAATCCAATCTTGAGTAGTTGGATAGGTTAGTTAAGTATGTGAAGAATAAGGCCATCCCTGTAGGACAAGAGGCTGTGAAGGTAACTCCTAATTCCCCAAAGAACATTCCCATCACAAAAAAATTTGTCACTACTCCTCCAGCTGCCCCAGGAAAAATAGAGCCTTTCTATGTTTCCCTACTGATAAATGGTCACAAACTAAGCAATTGTATCATAGACTCAGGTACCTCTGAGAATGTCATGCCTCCAAAAGTAGCTGAATCCCTTGACCTCACATTGACTAAAATATTTGAGAGGTGTTTCTCCATGGAGAACAAACAAGTACCTCTGCTGGGACAAATCAAGGATTCCCAGTTTGCATTTATAGCCTTTCCAGACAAAAGAATCAAGATGACAATTCTGGTGGCCGATGTTCCAGCCTCATACAACATTCTACTACGGCAAAATTTTTGTAAAGATGTTGGTCAAAAATTGAGCAAGGACCTATCCGAAGGAAGAATCCCTATCAAAAGCATCATGCAGAGGCTGCTTCCTGAAAAGGAATCAAAATATATTGTCACTCAGACATCAGCCCCTGAAGCTCAAATTTTGTTTGAGTCTTTAGGCATGGGTAACTACTTTCTTTCTACAGATGAAGTTCATGAAACATCTAATAATATTCTTGAAAGTGTCAACCAAGAAATTAGTTTAGCTAGAACAACAAAAGAATTGGTAAGTTGCAATACAGATGGAGAAGGATCTTCCCTCTTAATGAAGGAAAATCTAAAGAAAAATCAGTGTCTAATGAGGTATGGACTCTGGAATTTGATGGCAGCTACTCCTCTACCAGTTCAAGATCTAGGATTGTGTTGATATCTCCTCAAGGAGATATTTTCCCCTACTCATATAAGTTAAAATTTAGTAGCAGCAATAACACAGCTGAGTATGAATCTCTATTGCTTGGATTGAGGATAGCTCAAGACAAAGGCATCAAACTCCTTCATGCCAAAGGGGATGCTGAACTGGTGGTTTGTCAGGTGAGAAACCTATACCAAACCAAGAATGAAAGATTGTACCACTACCGCAACCTAATCTGGGACCAAATTGAAATATTTGATGCTTTCAACATCTCTACCATACCCAAGAAATCCAATGATAGAGCTGATGCACTTGTTGTTTCAACAACTCTCTTAGTTTCTCACTCAAACTTCACAGGAAATAAATACACTATTAAGCTGGTTCTTAGACCAAGTGTGCCTGACAATGCTGATCATTGACAAGTATTCAATGGTGATCACCAAATCATTGCCTTTTTGGAATAACAAGACAACTTTGAATAGCTGCATTTTGAAAGCAGTGAACCTCAGAAGTGTGAACCAGCCCCTGAATCAAGTTTAGATGCAAATGAAGAATTATTACAACTGAAAGGGCATAAAATTCCCAAAGGCCTGGTTTCCCTTGAGAAACTATTTAACAAGTATGAAAGGTTCATCAAACAACAGTAAACAGATTCAAGCTCCTCCTAGGGATTTGATTAAACCAATTTGGGTACCAAAAAAGACCCTAAAATGAATATTGGGAAATGTTGCACTCCTGAGGAGAGATTCAAGTTCACTTCTCTACTCTACCAATACATGGATGTTTTAGCATACTCCTATGATGACCTAAAGTCTCTCAATCCTAAAGAAATTTCCCATGACATTCCTCTCAAGGCTGACTCAATGCCTTATAAGCAAAAATCCAAATAGTATAATTCAAAGATATTAGGTACTATTCTATTTGAGATACAAAAAATGTTAAAATCTATAATCATTTTTTCAATCCATCATTCCACATGGATTGCAAACATAGTTCCTGTAAAGAAGAAGAAAGGTGAAATTCACATTTGTGTAGATTTCAAGAATCTAAATCAATCATCTTTGAAGGATAACTATCCTTTTCCAATCATGGATCACGTGCTTCAAGTAGTAACTGGTTCAGAGATGTTATCAATGCTAGATAGCTTCTCAAGATATAATTAAGTTGATGTTGGTGAAGCAGACCAACATAAGACTGCATTCACCACACCTTGGGGCATGTTTCCATATAAAAGGATGCCTTTTGGCTTGATAAATACTGGCACCACCTTTCAGAGTTCAATGGACCTTGCTTAGAAGGATGAGATGGGTGAGTTCATTGTGGTATACCTTGATGACTTGACCATCTTTTCCAAGCATCGCTCTAATCATATATGCCACTTGCAATAAGAGCTAGAGTGTTGCTGCCAAAATGGCATTTCCTTGAACCCAAAGAAGTCTATTTTTGGAGTAACAGAGAGAAAATTTCTCAAACACATCATTTTCAAAGAATGCATAAATATTGAATCAGACAGAGTCAAATCTATTCAAGAGCTTACATTTCCTACAAGTAAAAATATTGTTCACTCTTTCTTTGAAAAGGTGAATTTCTTATGAAGGTTCATCTACGAGTCTGCTGAGAAGACTTGACACATTGTAAACATGATGAAAGGGAAGATCACCTTCAGCTGGACTAAAGAAGGCAAGTAAGTATTTGAGGATATCAAGACTGCCATTGACCATGCCCCAACTCTGGTTTGTCCAGACTACAACAAAGATTTCACCATATACAGTTATGCTTTTGAACACACGCTTTAAGCAATTTTGGTTCAACAGAATAAATAATGTATGGAATCTCCCATTTCTTTCATGAGTTGCCCTCTCAAAGCTCATAAGCTGAAGTAATCGAACATGGAGAAGCATGCTTATGCAGTGGTGGGAGGTAGTCAAGCATTTTCACTTCTATATCCTAAATTCACACACTACTACCTTGGTTCTTGACACTACAGTCAAGTCCATATTAACTCAATAGGAGTTTGGGACATGTTGGGTGAATATTTTGTCGACTAGCTAACTGGTGAGAAAAATAGTTCCTATCACCATAGCATAGGGAGATTGGTCATCTAGGTTTGTAGTTTTAATACATCAATAGGGGAAAAATCTCTCCTCTCATCAAGGGGAGGTTACCTATTAAATATATGGAGGCTATATACTATACATATAAGCCAAAAGCAAGACACAAGGTTGAGATAAATCATCCATCTCTCTTTTTTTAGAGATGATGCTAACAAACAGAGGAGAAATTTTGGGTGATTGGTGTAGGTACTTATCTTCTTTCAGAAGTAACATTCAACCAAGAGCCAAATCCCTTCTTGGATAGTAGAAATCTTGGTGAAGCGACATAAGGCCGTTCTCTTCTTTCAAAAGTGCTTGTTCTTGTAAACAACATGAATCTTTTTGGTAGGATAAATAATAGGGTGTCAAGGGCGTAGTAACCAATAATCAAAGGTGTAGCACAAAGTCTCCACCTTGACTACCCAAGAGTGAGATACAAAGAACAGTGGGGGCACAAAGTCATCCCAAGGTCCTTTACATAGAAATAGAAAATAAACACACACTAGAGACAACTATGACAGCACAAAGTCTAAAAGTAGTTGGCTTTAAGACACCTTCCTTGTTACTTTCACTAATTATGCTTACCAAATTAAATAAACAAGAAAAAATTCAAAGGATAGACATAAGAATAATCTTCTAAAATGATATAAGCCAAAACAACACAAGGTCTGTAAACAACTTGCTTTCTTATTCAAATAAAATGAAATGAAATACAATCTGAGCTCAAAGTCTCAGTAGTCACCTTTTAATTGGGTAGATTTTCAATTTTGGTAAGGGGAAGATCTCCTTTGTTACAAATGGGAAAATTACAATATATAGAGGCAAATAGAGGCTTGGCACTTTGTCCCATGGAGTTACCCATGCTACGTAATCAATGCCTTGGATGCATTCTTAGTTCTATCAGGAAGGGCCATGCTAGAGCAGGGTGGTTGCCTTAATTGTGGCATGTTGATTCATCTCTAGTGCCTACTACCAATCCTAAATCACTCATTCCATCACCTGCTAGCCGTGCAATTGTCTACTCTGCCTTTATCTCAAAGAGGACAAACAGGCAGCGCTTTCAATGTTGGCAGGCCCCAAATATCTACTCGATGAATTGCTTGACCTACTAAAATTAACTCCTGCTGAGTTTCCCTCTTTGTCTCTTCCTTCTCTTCGCCCTAGTCTTAGGCTCTTTAAATGCATTTGGGTTCACCTTTTAAGTCCGTAAAAATCAATAGACACTTTATTGCAGCGAATTTGGCATTCGTGGGTCTTTCCTCTATTGAAGGTTATGGACTAGCTAGTTGCTCTAAATTTGACATTTGTGGGACTATCATTCTGCTGTGACATGGGTGAGGACACGTGGCATCTTCCATGACTTTGAAATAAGCTTTGAAACTTGTTAGAGGCTGGAGGCATGGATGCATACACGTGGCAGCTTTTGCTGCACTGGGACGGGACACATGGCAAGTTCCATGCTTTGAAGCTTCATTTAAAATAATGTCTTGGCATGTGACACTTGGTAGCCTCTACTACGCTTTGAGGCTTGACCTTTATTGGAGGGAACTAGCCCTTTGGGGTCTTGAACAGGGTCCATTTCTGAGTGTTGAGTGTTCCCCCGCAAGGGTACCTGCCCTTCGGTATCCTCCAAGTGGCCTTTGGGCTTTAATTTCTTTAGGGGACTATTGTTCCATTATTTTCTTTAGACAAAATGTCTGAAGAAATTCCTTCAGAAAAATTTTCAGAATGAAGTCCCCTCTTGATTTTGTATCTTTGTATTGAGTGTGCCCCTTTTTGCCACGTGGCATATTTTGTTGCTTCAAACGAGTGACACATGGCATCTTCCATTGAAACTCATTACAACATTATATTGGTGACACTTGGAACTCCTCACTCTCAGGATTTTTTGACATCGTAGAAACATTTGGGGTTCACTTGGGTTCTTGTGGATGATGACACTTGTCAGACTTCACCAATCTCTTCAAGGGACATGTGGCATGATTTGCTACTCTTAGGAAAACAAATTGAAGCCTTCTGAGGTTGCCACTTGTCACCCTCTATAGAATTTTGGAAGAATATTTATCAAAAGGAACCCTACATCATATAAGGAACTTTGAGAAGTGAATGTCGACACTTGTCGCATTCTATTGAGTCACAATGGGACACGTGGCAGTATCCACCACTTCTCAAAAACAAAGTATAATGGGGCTCAGTTGATGACACTTGATATCATCCACCTGACTCTTTGTTTTGTGCATGCACTTCTTTCCTTAATTGAGGTAGCCTTTGAACTTTTGAACCCGTGAACCATTGAACATTAAAGTGGTTCAAGGTTCAATGGTTCAATCGGCTCATTCCTTTGATTTGGCTGAGTCATTTTGATATCTTTGAACCAAGCGCATTGAATTATTTTAATGTTAAACCCATTGAATCGATTAACCAAAATGGTTCAAAGTTCAACGGTTCAAGCCTTTGAAACTTGTTAAGTGCTCAGAGCCATAGAACCTTTGAAACGGTTGAACCTTGAAACTCTGACAAATGCACTTAGCTCTTGCTGATGACATTGAACCTTTGAACCCATTAAACCTGTTAAACCAAAATGGTTCAAGGTTCATTGGTTCAATGGTTCAATCCTTGCTTAGATGCTTGCTGAGAGACATGTTTGATCAAACCAAGGCACTAAACAAATCTTGAAAATGACTAAGTGTTGGAAACTGGTTCCTTTGATTGGACTCACATGTAGAATCCTTTAAACCTTTTGAACTTGCTAATCCCTTTACTAAAAAAGCTTTAAAAATGAGGAATTTGAAAGCTTAGAACAAATTTTTAGAAAGGGAAGAGACAATTTTGGTCTTGTAGGGCCAAAATAGTTCATATGTTATCCCAAAAAAGAGAAGTCATTTTTCAGGGACAACAACTGGCTCTAGTTGGGGAATTACCTCCAGTTAGAAACTTGAAACATAGCTGAGGGGAGTAGAAACTAGAATCTCTAGTGGCTTGAATTGTGCCATTGGGCTACGAAGTCATGCTACCCTAAAAATAAAGGCTCCAAAAGAAACAAAAGAACAACACAAAGCATAAATGAAAACTATACAAATATACATATGTATAGGTGAACTTATCTAACACTTTAAGAAATAAAGTGCTTCAAATGTTGTCCATTGTGAGACAATGAAAATGACATTCTATCTTGATAAACTAGTAGGAAACCATTTTGTCCCCAAAATCAGTGACAGGTGAATGGAACTCTCCACCAGGAAACCAATTTTTTGCGTCTTCCTTTTTGCTTTTTCTTCTTCTTGCCCCATGGCAGGATGTGATCTTCAAGTTGAAAATTATAACTCCTTGATCTCTTGGTGAAGAGTTCCTTTTACTGACTTTGGAGTACAGTAGTATGGTCCACCATCATGGCTTACTGTCCTTCTAGTTCAGTCCAGCACATATTTTGATTATTAGCATCAAATTCCTAACAAACCATCAGCTCAACATCTCCTTTAGTGTGAAGGAGTTTGATCTCTTCATCTGGAGCAATCTTCAATCTAAACAACAAAGATCTACATCCAGCTATGTTGTTGGTGTTTCTGAACTACAACTCACATGAAGGAATAATATCTCGTTGAGGAGATATCAACACAATTCCAACTCCAACATTATTGGAAGAATTAATGCCATCAAATTCTAGGATCCAAGCATCATCAAAAGCTGATCTTCTATCAGATTTCTCTTCATTGGAGATGGAAGAACCTTCTTCATTTGTACTGTGCCCTACCAATTCTTCTGATGTCTTATTTGGATCAAATCCTGGATTTCTAGCTACAGGACTTTCATCAACTGAAACATGAGCATCCTCTATGGTTAAGAAATAATTACCCCTGTCTGAAGGTTCAAATAGAATTTGAGCTGTAGGGGCTGTCATTTGGGTGACCACAATGTTTTCCTTAGACAGGTCCATACCTAGTTCTTCACCAATTTTTAATTGCTCAGGATTGGCTTCCAGGGATTCAAACTTAGTCATTTGAATTTTGGATTTTTTGACATGATCAATTATGTCAAATGACTGAAATGGACTTGGAAGAGAGGATGGGAGTTCATCCTTTTTGTTTTTGGGAGGGGGAGGACTGGTCTGTGAATTTGAAGTAGAAGGTGCAGAAATATTTGATGTACTTACTTTTTTGGAAATCACTGGGTCCTTTAATTGAAAAGGAAGAGAGGTTCTCTGCTTATCAATTGAAATTACTGGTTGGGGTTAGTCCTATATCTTTTCTTTGACGTCCTGTTGGGCTCACTGATTCTCAGATCGGGTGAATACTATGTATGATCCTTCAACTGCTTCACCTTCATTTCTGGGTTCATCTTGGTAATTTAAAAAACCAATGTGGGAGTTGTTAGCTAATTCTTCTTGATCCTTCATGAAGATATCAACATCATTTTTTTGATTAAACTTAGGTTGGAAAGAGAAAGCCTATTCTATTTCCAAATATCCAACTGCTGAGTTGGTTGGAGGTGCTTCAAGGGAAAGATTCCTCTTTGGGGGAGGAAGATGATTTGGTTGCCCTTGAATTTTGGCAGCATTGCCTTGATATGGCTTATTGGGGAATGTCCTCTTTAGTACATCTCTGTATAGAGGACCAGAAGACATACCTTGTGCCATTTGCCTTTTCAAGGCTAGCAATTTATTTTATAGCATTTGTACCATTGGGTCAGTGGTGGCTGTGGGTGAGTATTCAGAAGATGAAGATGTTTTACCTCTATTAGGATCTTTCTTTATCTTTTCTACCAAGATAAGGTCATCTTATAGCTTAGTAACCAAGTCCTGAGTAGCAACAAGGTCTATGTGTCTAGCCCATCTTAGCAAGAAACTCACTTCAGGCAGCTATGAGTTGATGAAGAAACACTTGAGATTCTGAGGTGTCAACTAGCCGATCATGGAAATCTTGTGCTTCAGCTTGTCTAACTTGGCAATGAAGTCCCTCATAGGTTCATGGGGCTCCTTCTTCATCTGTGTGAGTTGGGCTAGCAAAGCATGTGCATCTTCTGTAGGCTTGAACCTTGCTTCAAACTTGGCTTTAAGTGTGTCCCACATAGTCAATGATCTAGCTTGTAGATGGTAGAACCAATCTGCAATAACACCTTGTAGTGTTTCCACAAAAATCTTGATAGCCACATCTTCAAATTCCACCCCTATCACACCACAGGCTATGCTGAAGGCTGCAACGTGTTCATCAGGGTGAACTATCCCATCACCAAAAAATTTAGGGAAATTCTTTCTTGAATAGATTGTGAGATCATGCAGGGGTAGAGTCAAATTAAGTGGGCCAAAAGAGTTATCCTAGGGGCCTCAAACTACCATGATTTGATTATGTAAAAGTGGGATAACAAATCTGGGCGAAGTGGCTAGATTGTAGAATATAAATAGAAAAGAACTAGGCCTACTTTAGCTTGAGGCTTCAAACTATGCACTCTTTTCCAGTAGCTCTGGTTTTGGAGACTAGATGAAATAATGGAGATGGAGGAAGATGGTAAGGCTAAAATGATAATGGGTAAGACACGGAATGGAGTCTCTAGAGTCTATAATGGATAAGGGTAGGGACTACTTCAATCTAAATCTTAAGGCTTCAGACTGCATGTTCTTGCCTAGTGGAGTTACCAAAAACTATTGGGTGAATATTTTGTCGACCAGCTAACTAGTGAGCAAAATAGTTCCTATCACCACATCATAGGGAGATTGGTCATCCAGGTGTGTAGTTTTACTACATCAATAGGGGACAAATCTCTCCTCTCATCAAGGGGAGGTTCCCTATTAAATATACGGAGGTTATATACTATATATATAAGTAGAAAGTAAGACACAAGGGTGGGATAGACCATCCATCTCTCTTTTTTTAGAGATGATGCTAACAAACAGAGGAAAAATATTGGGTGATTGGTGAAGGTACTTCTCTTCTTTCAAAAGTAACATTCAGCCAAGAGCCAGATCCTTTCCTAGATAGTAGAAATCCTAGTGAAGCGACAGAAGGCCTTTATCTTCTTTCAAAAGTGCTTGTTCTTGCAAACAACATGAATCTTTCTAGTAGGATAAGTAACAGGGTGCCAAGGGCGTATTAACCAACAATCTAAGGTGTAGCACAAAGTCTCCAACTTGACTGCCCAAGAGTGTGATACGAAGAACAATGGGGGCACAAAGTCATCCCAAGGTCCTTCAGAAATAGAAAATAAATACACACTAGAGACAACTATGACAACACAAAGTCTGAAAGTAGTTAGCTTCAGGACACCTTCCTTGTTACTTTCACTAATTCTGCTTGCCAAAATAAATAAACAAGAACACATTCAGAAGACAGACATAAGAATAATCTTCTAAAATGATACAAGCCAAAATAGCACAAACTCTACAAATAACTTGCTTTCTCATTCAGATAAAATGAAATAAAATATAATCTGAGATCAAAGTCTCAGTAGTCGCCTTTCAATTGGGTAGAGTTTCACTTTTGGTAAGGTGAAGATCTCCTTTGTTACAAATGGGAAATTACAATATATAGAGGCAAATAAAGGCTTGGCACTTTGTCCCATGGAGTGACCCATGCTGCATAATCAATGCCTTGGATGCATTATTGGTTCTGTCAGGACGGGCCATGCTGGAGTAGAGAAGCAACCTTAACTGTGGCATGTTGATTCATATCTAGTGCCTCCACCTAAGCTTGAATCACTCATTCCATCACCTGCTAACCGCACAATTATCTACTTAGCCTTTATCTCAAAGGGGACAAATAGGCAGCGCTTGCAATGTTGGCAGGCCCCAAATATCTACCTGATGAACTACTTCACCTACTAAAATTAACTTCTACTGAGTTTCCATCTTTGTCTCTTTCTTCTTTTGGCCCTGGCCTTAGGCTCTTTAAATGCATTTAGGTTCACCTTTTAAGTCTGCAAAAATCAATAGACACTTTATTGCAGCCATTTTGGCATTTACAAGTCTTTCCTTTATTGAAGGTTAACAACTAGCCAGTCACTCTAAATTTAACATTCATGGGCTTGTCATTATGTTGTGATGTGGGTGAGGACTCATGGCATCTTCTGTGGCTTTGAAATAAGCTTATTGGAATAAGCTTTGAGACTTGTTAGAGGCTAGAGGTATGGATGCAGACACGTGGCAGCTTTCGCTGCACTAGGACGGGACATGTGGCAAATTTTGTGCTTTGAAGCTTCATTTAAAACTATGTCTCAACATGTGACACTTGGCAACTTCTACTGCACTTTAAGGCTCGACCTTTCTTAGAGGGAACATGCCCTTCGAGGTCTTAAATAGGGTCCATTTTTGAGTGTCGAGTGTTCCCCCACAAGGGTACCTGCCCTTTGGGATCCTCTAAGTGGCCTTCGCGATTTAATTTCTTCAGGGGACTGTTGTTTCATTATTTCCTTCAAATAAAATGTCCAAAGAAATTCCTTCAGACAAATTGTTTGAAGGAAGTCTCCTCTTAATTTTGTATCTCTGTATTGAGTGTGCCCCTTTTTGGCACGTGGTGCATTCCACCGCTTCAAATGAGTGACACGTGGCATCTTCCATTGAAACTCATTGCAACCTTCTTTCAGTGAAACTTGGCACTCCTCGCTCTCAGGATTTTGTGACATCATAGAAACGTTTGGGGTTCACTTGGGTTCTCACAAACGATGACACTTGTCGGCCTCTGCCAATCTCTACAAGGGACACATGGCACGGTCTATTGCAGTTAGGAAAATAACTCAAAACCTTCCATAGTTTCCACTTGTCACCATCCACAGAATTATGGAAGAACCTTTATCTAAAGGAACCCTACAACTTATAAGCAACTTTGAGAATCGAACTCTGACACTTGTCACATTTCACTGAGTTAGAATGGGACACATTGCAGTATATGCCACTTCTCAGAAACAAAGTATAATGGGGCTTAGCTGATGACACTTGGCAGCATCCACCTGAATCTTTCTTTTTCATATGCACTTCTTTCCTTAACTGAGGCAGCCTTTGAACCTTTGAACCCGTGAACCATTGAACTTTGAAGTGGTTCAAGGTTCAACAGTTCAATTGGTTCATTCCTTTGATTTGGCTGAGTCATTTTGATATCTTTTAACCAAGCACATTGAACTATTTTAATGTTGAACCTATTGAACCAATGAACCAAAATGGTTCAAGGTTCAACGATTCAATGGTTTAAGCCTTCGAAACTCGTTGAGTACTCAAAGCCATGGAACCTTTGAAATGGTTAAACCTTGAAACTCTGACAAATGCACTTAGCTCTTTCTGATGACATTGAACCTTTGAACCCACTGAACCAAAAAATTTCAAGGTTTAATGGTTTAATGGTTCAATCCTTGCTTAGATGCTTGTGGAGAGACATTTTTGATCGAACCAAGGTGCTGAACCAATCCTAAAAATGACTAAGTGTTGGAAATTGGTTCTTTTGATTGGACTCACTTGGAGAAGCCTTTGAACCTTTTGAACCTGCTAATCCTTTTACTAAAAAATCTTGAAAAATGAGGAATTTGAAAGTTCAGAACAAATTTTTGGAAAGGGAAGAGACAATTTTGGTCTTACAGGGCCAAAATAGTTCATATGTTGTCCCAAAAATGAGAAGTCATTTTTCGGGGACATCATGACAAAAAGAGGCAATTGGATTGCAAAGATCCAGGAGTTTGAACTAGACATCAAGCCAACAAAGCTGGTATGGGGAAAAGGCCTATGCCAATTAATTGTTGATAACAAACCAGAAGAAACAAAGCATGAAGAAGCAGAGGTGGAAGACACACTGATTGTCCTCTTTGTCTCTACTACCAATGAGTGGTATTTAGGTATTGCTTATTTCCTTACTTATGGTGAATGTCCTGCTCACTTATCTTATAAAGAAAGGAGGACTATCAAGTTGAAAGCTACCAATTTTGTCCTTTAGGACAATAGCCTGTACAAGATAAGCCTTGATGGAGTATTCCTTCAATGTGTAGACAAAGATCAACAAAGCCAACTTTTGAAATCCTTCCACAATCTAGCTTATGGAGGACATTTTTTTGCTCCTGTGACTGCCCACAAGATTTTTTGAGCCAGGTATTAATGGCCAACTCTTTTCCAAGATGCATATAAGTGGATGAGAAAATGTGAACTCTACCAACAATTTGTTGGAAGACCCAAGTTAGTTGCCCTGCCTCTCAAGCCAGTGGTCAAAGAGGAACCATTCCAGTAATGGGGAATTTATCTTATTGGAGCTATAAACCCATCTTAAAGTGTTGGACATTATTATGTCCTTACAGCAACTGACTATTTCACCAAGTGGGTAGAAGCTATCCCAACCAAACATGCCACTTCAGAAGTAGTGTGCAGCTTGTTTCACTTCCCAAGAGATTACACAATTTTATTTCTATTATGGGATTACACTATCCCACTCTTCTGATTACTTTCCAGAAGGGAATGGACAAGCTAAATCAAGTAATAAGAACCTAGTGACCATCATCAAGAAGCTGGCAGAAGACAAACAAAGGACATGGCATAAAGCATTGGTTGATGCTCTATGGGCAGACATAATCACACCAAAGAGGGTAATTGGTATGTCTCCTTTCCAACCTCTTTATGGTATCAATGCTGAGGTACCAATCACCTTAGAATTTCTAGCCTTGGAATTGTCTAAGGCAATTGAAGATCAGACATATGAAAGCCCCCTTGATAAGAGGATCATGTGCCTGATTGAGCTGGATGAGTAGAGAACTATGGTGGTAGACCGAATTGCTGCCCATCCAGGTCTGGTAATAAAACTCTTCGACCAGAAGGCAAAAAACTATGATTTCCAAGTTGGAGATCAAGTCCTATTATGGGACAAAAGGAGAGAACCAAAAGGGATGCATGGAAAGTTTGACTCCCTTTGGAGAGGCCCGTTTATTATTCATCAACACAATGGTGAAAATAGCTTCCTATTGAACTATCAAGATGTCACACTCTTTTCTCTACCTCACTGTGGGTAGCATCTAAAACACTTCAATTCTTGAAGTACCAGATCATTTCATCTATACATATGTATATTTGTATACTTTTTAGTTCTGTTTTGTTTTATTTGTTTTCATTTTTGACACCTTTCATTTTTGGGTAACATGACTCCGTGCCCAATGGCACACATGAAGACACTGGAGATTCTGGATTTTACTCCCTTCAATTCTTTTTACAATTGATGGAAATTCCCCAACTAGAGCCAACTATTGTCCCCTAAAAATATCACTCTTTTTTGAGACAAAATTTGAACTATTTTGGTCCAACAGACCAAAATCCTCTCTCCCCCTCTCAAAAATTATTCTAGGCATTCAAATTGTTCATTATTAAATATTTTTTTAGATTTCTATGAAATCAACATGCTTGAACTCAGCAGGTTGAATAGGTTCAAAGGCTTCTACAAGTGAGTTCAATAAAAATAACAAGTTTACAACACTTAGTCATTTTCAAGATTGGTTCAATGCCTTGGTTCAACCAAAAGAATTTATTGGCAAGCTTCTATGCAGTGTTTGAACCATTGAACCATTGAACCGTTGAACCTTTAACCATTTTGGTTTACTGGGTTCAAAGTTTCAATGTCATCAAATGAGAATTAAGTGCTTTTGTCAAGGTTCAAAGTGCAACCGCTTCAGGTTCAATGACTTCAAAACACTTATCAAAGAGAAGAAGGCTTGAACCATTAAACCATTGAACCACTCAGGTTCAAAGGTTCAATAGGTTCAACGATGGTTGGTTTAACATGATTTGTTTCAAATATATTAGATCAAGTGGTCAATTGAATAAATAGAAATGAATGATTGAGCCATTAAACCATTGAACCAAAGTTGGTTCAATCTGTTGGTTCAAGTGACAGGTTCAAAAGAGTGCCCCAAAAGTTGAAGAGATAAGTGCCCTTATGGAGGAAATTTCTATGGCAAGAGTGACTAAGGCAAGCAAAAGCCTAAAACAAAATCCCATCACAGCCTAGTGGATGCTGCCAAGTGTCATCTATTGAGCTCCATTATACTTTATTTCCAAGAGCTACAAAAAATGCCACGTGTCCCTTGTAAGATAAATGCAATGCACCAAGTGTCAACATCCACATGAATCCAAGTGAATCCCAAGTATATATATAGTGTTTCTAAAGCATGGTGGAAGCCACCATGTGTCATCTTTCATGGGACACTCAAAAGGCATCTAAAGCCTCTATAAGTTAAGGAGATGATGCCATGTGTCCTCGCCAATTTCACAGCAGATGTTGCCACATGTCACATGTTGAGATCGAAAGAAAATTAACTAAGGAAAATCCAAAATAAAAAGTTCCCTTGTAGAGGACATTGAACCAAGCTGAGTACCCTTGCGGAGGATAGTGAGGAAAGGCAGACACAAGGAATTCCTTTAGAAAAGTTCTCATGGCAGAATGGTTAAGGCAGAAATACATTAAACTTTTTATCTGAAGGAATTCACCCGAGATGAAAGCCCGATGGAAAGCAGAAACAAATCAAAGAAAGATTTTCTTGGGACAAATTATTTGAAAGAATTCCTTTTGACTTTTTGTTTGAAGGAAAAGTCTATCGAAACAAAAAACCTGTCGAGGAAATAAAATCTCAATAGTTGTCAGGTGTCATTTACAAAAGTAGTGGAATGTGCCAAGTGTCAACATCCATGGCTTCTTCCTTTTATTGAGTAAAGACTGTGGTGAGTCATGAATGTTTCTATAGTATATACAAAGCTCAGTGAAGAATGCCACATGTTCTCTTCTGTACAACTTTCAAAAGTGTTTCTAAAACTTCTATAGACAAGTGTAAGCTGCCACGTATCTCATTATAAATCTGTAGAGTGAGACAAGTGTTTGTATCTGCATCTTGATTTTCTTATAGGTTTCAAATCTTATTTCAATAAGCATCTCTCAGAGTCCCATGGATGTTGTTAAGTGTCCTTACATGTTTTGCAGTGGAACGTACCACGTGTCAATTGTTAAGATCAGTAAAAAGTGACCAAAGAGCAAGATCCGATTGAACCAAGGATGATTCAATAGCCAAAAAAGGAGGAATGATGAAGAAAGACCAAAAATATTCATGCATAAGATATGTTTCTAGAAGCAAACCGCTAGGTGGGCATTGGAGAACACAAACATTTAATGGCGTGATCCATTTCTCTACATTGAGAAAAGAAAATGGGAAAATACGCCTGATTCTAGCGTATCTTATTAATAGAATTTAATACAACATGATGTGTTACTCTCCCAAGTCTTTCTTGGAGGGCTATATATTGGACACTCTCTTATTGTTTTAGACATATATCTCTGTTATCTAAAACAAAAATCTGCGCAAATTGAAAGGCATTACTGAGACTTTGAGCTCAGATTGTCCATCATATTTCTTTGTTAGAATCAGAAAGCAAGTTACGTTTAGACTTTGTGCTGTTATAGCTTGTATCATTCTAGAAAATTGTTCTTATGTCTATTTCCTAAATGTATTCTTGTTTATGCAATTTAACAAGCAGAGCTACTGGAGGCAACAAAGAAGGTATCCTAAAGCCAGATACTTTAAGACTTTGTGCTGTCGTAATTGTCTTCAGTGTGTGTTTATTTTCTATTTCTATGTAAAGAACCTTGGCATGACTTTGTGCCCTCATTTTTCTTCATATTTCACTATTTGGTAGTTGAGGTGGAGACTTTGTGCCTCATTTCATCCTGTCATGTTACTGAACTCTATTACAGTTACTTATCATCACCTGAAAGATTCCTTTTATCTGCTGAACAACACTTCTAAAAGAAGAGGAGTGTCTTCTATCATTTCATCAGGATTTTTCCTTTGATTTGTGCACATCATCTCTGAAAAAAGAGATATGGATGGTTTATCCTACCCTTGAGTATATATATATATATATATATATATATATATATATATATATATATATATATATATATATAACTCCTTCATATCTACAGGGAACCTCCCCTTGATGAGAGGAGAGATTAGTCCCCTTTTTATGTTGTAAACCTACACATTTGGCTGACCAATATTCCTATTATGGTTGATCAGACCTATTTTGTTTATCAGTACACTGATTGACAAAATATTCACCCAACAGGTATTAGACCCACCTTTAGTGGTATCAAAACCACCTCATCCCCTATTTGGAGTGGATCCACATCTTCTTGGACCAAGAGATATTCTTATAAAATCTTATCTATTTTTGTTTTCATCTACCTTCAAAGGTAATTGATAAGCCTCCTCCATGTAAAGTGTTCTATGCATGGTTAATTCATCTTGAATAAAAAATTTCAAACCATTTACATACCTCACATCCATCTACTATTTTATCTCATCATTCTTCACTCATATGGAAAGATTCTAAAACTTATCTATATGCTCTTGTATACTATGATGTTTTTACCTTAAATTATGAAATCTTCAGTACAGAGTTTATGTATAATCCATACGAATAAATTTCCTCTTCAACTTCTTTCCTATATTTTTTCATGATTTAATCTTCTCTATAACTTTTCTCTGTCTCTCTTTATGTAGTTTATCCCACCAAATCATTGCATGACCTTTAAATTTCATGCATGGAAATTTTACCTTCTTATCTTCTTTCATAGTCTTCCATTCGAAGAACTTATCCATGATATTCATCCAATCTATCAACTCTTCTAGTTTTAAACTACATTCATAATTTGAAACATTAACCTTAATTCCTTCATTTCTTTCTTCTAAAGTCCAAACCGTCCTCTCTTCTATTGATGGTTGATGCTCTTGTTGTTCTTATTCTTACTGAACTTACTCATAATGATCTATGTCCTCCTCATCACCACCTTGTATTCTTGTTTAATTGGTGATAACCTAAATCAATTATTCCAATTGGCTCTATAGCTATTTTATAGTCTAGTTCATCCATGTAATACATCCTCATACTATCACCATGTCTTACTCCTAGATTTGAACATGCTCTAATACCTAAAAATCAACCTCAAACTATCAAGACAATAAATTATCAATATGCAAAGATTCTAAAAAAATATTTTGTATTGATTCATATTAAATGAATTTAAATAATTAAAAACCCAAAGCATGCTTAAATAATCCACAACTTAGAATTAGAGTTGACATGAAAAAATTCAAAAAAGTAAAATCTGAAAAAACATGTATTTTTAGAAGCTGCTATTTATAGTAAGTTTTGCATGCAAGCACACACATCTCTAAAAATCTCTTGAAATATACTAAAAGATAAAATTAACCTACCAGATGAAATTCAACTTATTTTGATGTTCAGACCTAAAAATATATAATTTTTAAATATAGGAAATTCCTAAAAAATTCATTAAACAGTAAATCTTGGCCCTTAGATGATCATTTATGGCCTTATTAAAACATAAAAATCAACTGTAAGTAGATATATCCATTTAGGTTAGTAATAATATTTTTGATATGGTCATTTTGGCATGTGGAATAGATCAAATAGAGCTACAGTTCAAAAGTTATCGCCTCTAGAAGGTTGGCCTATTTTTTTCATCAAAAGTGTTAATGATGCATTACTCTTTCTAATGATCATGATGATTTAAACTTATACTATTAAGATATTCTCCATGATAATAATGGATATACTCAACTAATAGGGTAGTTGGTTTCTCTTATTACCTACCTTAACCTACATCATATTTATAAGATTCAATGGTGTTCTATATACATTACCAATGTACATAAGTGAAAAATGGGCTCCATTATAGTTATTTGAACATCTGACATCAGCAAACCATTTTTTAGGAGAAAAACATAAAGCTAGTTGTCATTTGCCAAATTCAATTGGGAAATATTGATGTCTTTCCTCTCATGAATTTAAATTAATGAACACCAAAATGGCCATGGTGACCCTTCACCCATTCATTAAAGAGAGGGGAATTCAACATTGATAGACATGTTAAAAGAATTTTGGAATATAAATACACAAGCATCAACTACAAATTGAAGACTATCACAAAGATTTTAAATATGATTGTAATGTGTATATCAAATATTATTCAAGAATGACTCTAATAAAAATAGTTGATTTTATTTGAAAAGTGTACCTATAGAAGTCATTGATGACAAGGATAACTTTTTTTATCATTCGTATAATGAGATTGATGTAAATTATTTTGATATCATTTATTCATCCATAAGGGAAGTAATATTCATGGAATACATAAATAAAAGGATCAAATAACAAAGTCTCTCTTGGATAAAACAAAGGATATAATAATGTTCTACAACATAGAATAATCAACCTCAAATTCATGGATCATCTAAGCCTATTCCAAAAGAGAAAGTTTATAATCCTTCAAGGTCATCCACATCTTATGCAAAAAGAACTTTACCAAAATACAACGCTAAAATGGTAATTGATAATATAAATGTGTAGATCAATAATATCAATTTAGAAGATTCTCAACATTGTAATAATATTCAGATAAAAATGGATAATCAGTAAGAAAGAGTGATCATTCTATATATAGTTCTTCTCTATCTTTTGTACTAACATTAAGTCTCACATATTTATTACCAATCCTATTCTATAATACATGGCATTTGAGAACAATTAAGCCCTAATTTTCATCTCCTTATAATAACCAAGAAAATTTAAAAAAACACAAACTATTCAAATTGTACTTGTTTTGGATCAATCACCTCCTCTAGTTGAAACGTAAATTAAAGTTTATTTACTAAACAAGAGTGATCCTCCTTTCACTAATACATCAACATCTTTCTATGAAGTCATAAATAAAATTGATATATTTTTTGAACTAGTTACTATTGAATTTGAAAACTCGCATCCTTATTAAAGCCTCCTCCTCCTGCAAATAATCCCAAAGTGATTTTTGAATTCACCAAGAATAAACAAGGAATCATATTTTTAGAAAATGTGACACCCATTACCAATAAAAATAAAAAATGCATGTTAATTGAAGACTATGAACTTTATATAGTGATGTTGGGAAGACATAAAATAGAGGGAGATAAAACAAAAGAAAAAAAATCATTGAGTGTTATCATTCAACTCATGGATAAGTACAAAACTCAAGTAAGATTATCAAAGGAGGAAAACACATAATCAATGGAATATTTTAAACATCTTTTCAATCCAGTAGGATCTTGTTTAGTCCTACTACCTACATCGATCACATTTAAAAATATAAACACAATTTAAGTGTCGAGAGAAATAGGGAACATGGGTAAGATTATGAATAGATTCTTATAAAATATGTTGGTTCATATATTGAATTTTATTTATGACATCATGAGGGTATTTTAAAACATTCAAATAGGATTGAATGCATTAATAGGATTTGAGTCAGTGTTTACTCAAGAGATGTCATTCATTAGATCAATCTTTCTTGATATTAAAGGCATTATACAATAAAATTTCTCTTTACTCTACACTAATGGATTTTTCAAGTGTCAACATCATGTTCTTAATGTTAAATGTTCCAATGTTGTAAACATATAAAGATAAATGCTCAAGAATGAAAAATTCAAAATTGATAGAGTCAAAGAGAGAGGTAGGAAAATTTTATCCAACATCCATGAGTTCATTGATTATATCCGTTGTTATTTATTTCATGATGAGAACCAAGTCAATTCCACACTATTAATAAAATAACAACTATCAAAATTTGTCAACGATGACTCTTTTATGCCTTTAGGTTTCAATGTTTTATCTATTATAAAGTTCAAAAAACTTTGAATCCTATTTGAAGAAATAAAAAAAGAACTTGAATAAATAACATATCATTCTTCATATCATTTTTGATGTGCAGATGGTTTGTGAAGTTTTTTTTATAACCCAAAAATTCTTAGAAGTGGAACACATCAATAATCCACTCACATGTTTTCAAGAACTTTGAGCCTCAAGTAATGAACACAAAAATAAGTGTTCTATCTTGGTATCACATGTTCATTGCCATATAAATAGGATAGGTAAACTAGTTGTCAATTCACCAGAACAAATTAGATGGAGTGCTAATTGTTAATGAATATTATATCCCACTTTTGTTCCTCTCATAAATTGATCATGAAAAAAAATCACAAGTTTATAAGGGTCCCACTTTTTCTAACCATGGGTTATTTAGCAAAGTTAATTTTATTTTATAAAGTCACTTTATTTTATAAATTTGAATTATTTTTATAAATTTATTTATTTTATCATTAAAATTGATGATGTAATAAATTTACTTTTTATTTTTTTCATAAGTCACTTTCAAGGTCCTATTTTCTTTTAAAACCCTAACTATATTTTATAAATATCTTAAAAATTTATTAAAAAGATCTCTTGGGATATTTTGAAGCCTTTTTTGACAAGGGAAAAATATTTTGAAAATATTGGAAGATAGGAAGTTGCATGTATAGCCTCTCACAAAATCAATATAAAAGGATTTGTAAGACTTTGTGCATCAAGTTTACTTGAATGAATGATATGCATGCTTATGATATTCTATTTTGATCCTTCTTTTTTAAAATTTTAAATTACTATATACTTTTTATATAGACATGCATTTAAATATGCATTAAAATTTTTGTATTTCAGAAGTCTTGGGTAGATTGAAAAAAAATATATTTGTTTTCATAAGGAAATTCAATGTTTTTTCATGTGTTTTAAATCATTTAATTTTTTTTATGTATGTATTATTCCTATCTCATTTGAGTGATAAATTTTTCCTTATCTACCACCTTCACTCTCAAGTTTTTTATGGTTATTTTCTATGTTTAATTAGTTAATATCATCTTATTACCTCTATCCTACTCATTTCCTTTCTATTTTCCTTGTCACTTTTCCTTCATCTTCTTTTCTTCTCACCTTCCCATAATTTTAGGTTAAAAGTATGAACCCTCCATAAAACAATTTTTTTGCCTTAAATTAATACATTTCATATTATGTGTTTGATTTAAATAAAGGTAGCTTTGCCTGATAATATTATATAAACATTGTTGCACGATTGTTCACTTAAAATCCCTAATTTGTCTTCTTGACATATTATTCAGCCAACTAGGTCATCCTATAAAAAGTTTGAAATGTAAGATCTTGCAAAAAAAAACTATAGTGATAATGAAACATGAGAATAAATGATTTATGCCAAATTTGGGTGTTTATATAATGCACCCACTTTTATTTAGGTATGTGATTCAAATGCATATCTATATCGAAGTATAAATTTAAATAAACATTCATATATTCATCTTCATTACCTATGTAAAAATGAACCATTATAACATATTTTTCACTAATATTAAATCGTATATTAAATATTTTATTTAATTGAAGTAAGTGAAAATGTTACAAGTAGTTAATTTTATCATAATATAATTTTATAATTCAAATATAAAATCTGGTCTTAATATCGAAATGAGATATAAAATAATATGCATTTTTGGTATTCCCCTCTATGTCCCCATTATATTTCCATATATATACTATTGGTAGGTTTAAATTCATATTCACCACTTCTTTTGAAGTCACCAACACCCAGTTATATTCTCAATAGCACCAAAATTATTACACTAAAACAATTTGTTGATGAAGGAAGTAGATAAATGTACCCATGGTTGATAAACTCATTCCATATTAAAATTTATAAATTATTTCATTTATGACACCATTTGAGGTAAGGGAAGAAGACAAAATTTATGCAATAAATCTTCATAAAATAAGTACATTAAAATCACAATATCTTAATAAAAATAATTTAGTCATCACATTCTATCTTAAAAAATGTCTAGTTAAGAAAATTTCATCCTACACTAGAAAAATAAATGATCCAAAGTATGTTATTATCTACACATTTAAAAATCATTTTTTTTTTCTTATAATTTTTCACAATTCAAATTTTGTATGTCAAATCATACCCTATGAGATCAATTAAATTCTAATTTGAAAATTGAAGCAAATACTATATTCCATGTAACAATCATGATCCAAAATTGACCAAATAGGGCGATGAGAACATATACAAGCAATATGCCCCGATATATGCATGCAAATTAATATGGTAATCTAAAAAAAAAAAAAAAAAAGATCCTCAATATGGATTTAATTATAATAATGTAAATGGTTTAGTTAATTTAGATCCACATATTGTTAGTGACCAAACCAAATTTAATGATAAGAGGATGGATAACATTGATAAACACATACACTTACAAGAAATCACTCAAATAAAAAGAAATGTCATTGTATAGAAATAACATTGAGGTATAATATCCCTAGGATAAAAGATCTATAGGTTACTATCAATATATATATTAATTTATGTAATGTAATTCAATGTGATAAAGGGAAAATAAGGATAGATATCACCATGCATGAATTTACTAAAATGGAAAGCCTCTAGGCTAGGACATATTATATATGATTTTTTCCCCTCCAAGATAGGCGTGCATAGTGTAAATATAGTATTATGTAACTTTTTAATAAGCAAAACATTCACTAAATAAATGTAATGAAAATCCTATATATACATCATAGATATGAAAACCTATATAACAGGTAAATATATTAGATGTATAAAGTAATAATTTTTATTATTTTCATGTTATTATGATTTTTATTTTTCAATTTTTTTTTTTAAATTTTTTCCCCATGTTTATAGGTTCCAATCAGTAAAGTATCACCATTCCACACATACACCTAATAAGAAAAACTACATGTGCTTTGAGTTTTCTCTTAATGGTATGGGATATGTAGGAAGTTCTCAACTGTGCATTAACAAATGGTTGAGGTTAACTCCACCCATCATTATTAACCATTTTTATATGTTAGCATAATGTTAAAATTGGAATTTAGGTTTGTATAAAATTAAAAGGAAAATAGTATCATTATATAAGTTTTAAGAGTGCATTAATATAACAAAAATTCATTATAAAAATAAACAAAGGTCTATGAGATGTTTTAGGCCCTAAAATTGTCAAGGATAAATCATATAAAAGTTGATGCTTTAGATTTTCATAGGCATTTGTCTTTTACTAAAGTGTTTAGGTAGCTTTTAGAGCATTCTTTTTACTAAGTAACTTGATGATACTATTATAAGCATTTATAGACCCTCTGCCATTCTATGTGACTAATAAACATACAATAAAGTTTTCTTGTGTGGAGAGCTCTTTATTTTTGACATTTTATGATTTATATAATTTAGATTTATAGTGTGTATTTTCTAATTCAAGAAATTATTATTATATGTACGAGTTATTGGCCTAAAATATGTAATACCTTTCATAACCATGTAAATAAATGGGTAAAATTATGAACAATAAAATCAAGGCTAAAGGTAATTATGATAAATTCCTTAATATCCTTACTGATTCATCTTGTATGGATTTTTAATCCCCAATACACTCACATGTCACTTATTTCATTCCTTATCAAGGCAATTATAGCTACCATCCCTTCCCAATTATGAAGGTTCATGTTATTAAAGTGTCAATAGATAGAGTAGACTCTCATGATGTAATATTTATCGATTCCATTGATGGAGTTTTTATGAATATTTATTCTAAAAATGTTTATCAATAATAAATAATTAATATTGATGATACCATTTATGTTCATGGAAGATTTAATGAAATATATTGAAGGAAACAAATTCAATATATTAAAATGATCTGACACTTACATGATGAATTACTACATAAAACCCAAGAAGAAATAGAAAATAATTCAAAGGCTATCACACTTGGGGGAAACTTAAGCCATTCAATGAAATTAATCAACCTTTTGAAGGTACTAATTTTATATTACATACTGATAGTAATACCACCATCATATTGGTACACCATTTGATACATATGTGATTCCCACTTATGATGTTCATGAAACACAAGGTTTAATTCAAATTTACATGCATATTCATACACATATATCAAATGTACATTTTAAAATGTATAGACATGTTGCATCATCATTGTGACCTAATTCATGATCTCTTGAGTAGTTTGTTATAGTTATCCAAGCTAAGGTGTTTTAGCTAGAGAATTTCCCTTCTAGATTAAGTCATTTTATTGATATTCATCATTTAATTAAAACATTATAAATATATATTTTATATTTTAAATTACATATGTGTTTTTTAACTCCTAATATTGCATTATATAATGGTAAAGGTAATATAGAGTAACACCTAAGATTTTTTCATGTATCATGCTTATGTTATGCCTCCAGTGATAAGTTTTTAATAGTTTATTTCCATGAAAATTTAGGGAATATGATTTAAATTGGTTTGATGACCTCCTTTTTGAATAAATTAAGTCATTAAATAGTTCTGTTGATTATTTTATAGCATAATTTATTTATCAATATTAATCATAATTTTTTTTATGCACAAATAAAAAAATTCAAAAATGATCCAACAAATTAGTCAAGGATTATGTGATTTGATAAAAAAAATCATGCTCTCTAACATGGAAAATCCTAATTCTAATAATGAATTATTAAAATATTATATCCCATCTCCATGAGCATATTGTTCTCGATAAATTTCAATCTATTGATGAATTACCAACAAGTATCATGGATTTAAAATCAATTTTTTATAATATGCTAAAATGTGGGCCTTGTGCTCCAACTACTTTGACTAAAAAATTTAAATTAATATTAAATTAAAATTCCAAACTAAAATATATTAATGGTGAAGGAGAGGCAATAGGTTTTCTTAAATTTAATATAAGGTTTTCAAATAGACCCACCCTTTTATAGCATAGAAGAAGATAGAATAATAAAATCTCATTGGAACAACTCTTGCAGTAGTACCGAAGACAAGTTGTAGATAGGTTATAAACTAGTTGAATTCCATAATTAGAATAAATATTCTACAATAAAATAATAGTCGAATAATACAATGAGTCAAAATAAAAATAAGACCTTTTTATAATATTTTATTTATGAGATCTAAGGTTCATGTTCAATGGTTCTAACTCTATCCTTCAAAGATCTTTCCTTTTGTTTACAACCATGATCCACTCCTCTCATATAGTAAATTGTGGTGGATGAGAATGGATATTTAAAAAGGGATGGATAGTATGTACTCCATAATGGGTCCCCAAAAAATAATCCCCATTTGAAAACATAGCTACACTTTTGTTATTTGATGAAACCCTTTATCTCTCAAATTCATTCTCCTTAATTTTTCTAGGGAAATGTTTTTATCTTTACATGGTTTAATCACATTTTGATCTGAATCCAAATTAGTCTTTAGAGATTAAAATTCACTATCATAATCATTATTCTCACAATTATTTCCAATAGTATAATGGTTATGGATAACATCTCATTCTTACACATAGATGCATTACATGTTGAGTCCATGTAACCTACATTAAAAAAATTATGATATAAAAAAGGTAAATTATCATAATCAAGAGGTTGTTTCCATGTCTGATTCTGGACATTCAGTTTAATAAACTTAGGGAGATCTTTAAAACCTTCATATTAACCTAGATGTAGGTAAAAATGGAATGACAAAAAAATTGTATGAGAGTATATTAAAAAACAATCTTCTAAAGAATTACCCATGTGTTCAAAAATATCCTCTTCCAAAAATTGTAAAGTAAATGAGGGATACTCACCCAAATTGACCTAACATTTAATCTCTCCTTGAGTGGGTAAAATTAAAGAAACCATGGCTTAATCATTGGGGTATTTTACTCGCAAGATCACATGGTGTCCTACAAAATCACATTTTTGTCCTCAATTAGATAAAAATAATAATAACAAAAACCCTTTTCATAAGTTATAATATTAATACTACCTTTCATTAGGGGTTTCCATTTCTCCATAATCCTTCAACGCAGATAATGGAGAGTGGGACACATATTATAAAAATAACATATCCAACCAATGGTGGAAATTTATTAATCATGATTAAAAAAAAATTACTTTAACTAGTATCCTTTAAAATGTATTAAAGGAATGACCATGTAAAGGACAAGTAGATTCACAACATCCTTTTTCCTATATACTATTGTAAGATAGTATCTTTTCTCTTTTGGCATTGCCTCTGACTTATTATGTGTCCCAATAGTAGCCTCAATATGTAATAAATGTTGATTCCTAGTATTCTTATACGTGTTAACTAAAAAACTCTTTGGATTATAAGTTTACCTAATTATTGAATATCAATCCATATCCCCTAACTCAAATATACCATTCTAAATAGATTAAATTATTTACATAGTTTGCTGACAAACCCTACCATTTAAATTTTTCGTAGCATCATGTATTTTCATCATGGGTGCTAAATTATTATTAAAAATATAAAAAATATTTTATAAATAATCTAATAATTAATTCACCCTATGATGAGAGGCAATAGTTAATGCAACATTAGAGTTTATTAATCATTTTATCCTTTTTACTCCATAAAAGATGTAATATTTATGATTAACTCAACCACCTCATACTCTTTTGAAACTATTTCTCAAGTGGAACGTTATATCTTTCACTCCCCCAAAATTGGTTTATGTGATTATATCTCTACATATTTGATATTATTAGATCTCTACCTAAGTTACATGATATTAATGAATGTTATGACTATCATATATGTGAGGAAAATTCTACAAATAAATGTTTTAATCTAGTACCTAAGATTTAAGATATCATTGATGATAAAATTATTTATCTTAACATAGGTTTGATTGATTCAGGATTACAACTAAATGGGAATGCAAATTTTATTTTTTTTAAACCTCTTCTAAATCATATGGAAATTAAATTTCAGGTTGATCCTAATGTACGGATGGATTACAGTGTCCATACTCCTAGCAAATATGTTATGCATATTGAATTTAACCAAGCCTATCTATGGTAATGTTTTTAATACAACCATTCATTATGTTATTATTATTTTTATTCATGCCATAAAATCATTTAATTTTTAGAGATACGACAAATAAAAATAATTTATCTCATGTATAAAACCTAAGTATGGTAATGCAAATTTCATATCTAGTTGTCCATAAAAAACACATGAGCCTAAAAATACCTCATATCAAGAATGGATTAACAATAAATAAGAATATATGACTAATAAAATAAAAACATTTACATAAGTGTACTAAAAATAATAATTGAAACACTAAAACATATTCTTCAAAATAAGTTTAAAACTCCTCATACACATCATAAAAAGAGATTAAAATATTATTATTATTATTATTATTATTATTATTATTACTATTATTATTATTATTATTATTATTATTATTATTATTATTATTATTATTATTATTATTATTATTATTATTATCATATAGTGGTTTGACATCATCTAGATAAATGTTAGTATTTAAATCTAATAATACAATAAATTATTGGTAAGGGTGAACTTACATTGGATACGTATATTAAAGCACTGTTGGATTCATGTAGACCTTCTATAATCAGGAAATATGTTCATATTGTCGTAACACATTTTAATGAAAATTTAGAAAAGGAATGTTTTCATAAGGAATGAATTTAAAGATGAAACCAATTCCTTAACAAATAATCAATCAAATAAATTTGATGCAATAATAAAATTAGTGAATGGCATTTATTAATAATAAAATGTGAAAGAGTAAGAACTATCAAAAAAATCAATTTTACAACATGGTGTAGTTAGATTTACATATCCTATTATAGATATAGAAAATGATTGGAAAATATATCTAAACTGAATTATGTTAATGCTAATTATGACATTTATAATACATAATGTACATATAATCATCCTCTTGATAATATTATGGGTTGGTAGAAGAATAATCTATTGTACATATATTCTTGATGTTTTCTTGTTTATTTCCTCTACTCATTTATGTTTACATATATATGATCATATGATCTTATATTATTCCTATATCCATTTCTTTTATTTCAGCGACCCTTGTCATTTTATTTTTTGTCCCCATCCTAACATCGACAACATATATATAACAATGATGCATCATTCATAGCAATATCATTTTAAAGCACATACTTTTTATCATGCTACTCACTCACTCCTACATATTAGATACTTATACATGTTATGTATTACATTAAGATCACATAATTTTTTGAGCATATACTCTTATTACTATTCAATCTCATCCACCTCTTACATACTCTTTTGGGATACGATGATGTGATTCACTTACCCCACATTGCCATGTTGTTAATTTTCACACACATTATGCATTATAATATGTTACAAATATTTATTTCCCTCTCATTATTATATTTCCTATAATAATATACTTGCACTTGATTAATTATATTGATGGATGCAAAAATAGAATATATTTAAAAAATAAAATATTTGAATGTTCCAGAGATCTAAATTGAAGATCTATGCATGTCATATTTTATATTTTTCATTATTCATTTATGTATTTTTCACAAGTTATGGAGATGAAATATCCTTTTCACATGCACATGCATCTCATGGTAACTATGAGTGAGAAGCACAACACATTATTTTTATATGATACATGGATATGCAAATGTTAGACATTCCTATACCATAGTGACATGATAATGTTGGATAAAACTCATTTCAAAGGATACATTTATACAACTAAAATATATTCTATGACCTTTATATTTTCCATGTTCTTCTAAAATGATTCCATACACATGTAATTCCATTTGTTATATTTTTTACATTTCTAAATTTCATGGATATATTACTTTGGTATGCTATGACATTGACATAGATTGGTAATTTTACACCATATACATTTTTATTATGTTTCATTTTGTTTTATTTAATTACCAATATGCTAATGTTTCATTATGTTTTTTCATCTCTTTATATAGTATATGAAATTGTTTCATTGAGTGTATCATTGTGTGCCTCTTTCTTTAGCCCCTTACATTATTGTTATTTATTTTGATTGATTTAGTTTTCATTAAATGACTCTTTCTCTGGGCCTTCCCATGATGTGGAATTTCATTTTCCATTTTGTGTGGCACTTTCCTTGTGTTACATTGAATGATATTTCATGTTATTTATTATGTATTTTTCGACCATGAAATTGTGTGATTACGAGTTGATAAATATGGGTTTGTTTACTTATTTTCATGATTTTTTAGGCAATGATCCATATCACACTTCTCTCTATTTATGTGTATATCTGTGATACATATCATGCATATCATTATGGAGTTAATTATTTATATCTTATATCACTAATGGTTCCTCATACATGAATAATTACTACATCTATCCTGAAATGACATTTGTATGTCTTGCACTACATCTCACATATATGCTTTCATGACATATTAATTAATATGTGACATATTTTGAAACATGTTGGCACATGTTTCTAAATTATTACATATTTTTACATAACATGATGTAATCAAATATTATATTTTTAGATGGTTAATTTATAGGCTATATTACCTCACATTAAAATGGGATCATATTAGTGGGATTGTCTTAGAGATTTAAGCCTCCATTTATAGAAAACACTAATTATGTGGCATACAACATGATTCAAAGAGTTTAAATTTTAACTAACTATTAGTTTAATTTAGATTATAGAATGTATGTTTTTATATTAGAACATATTTTAAATGCATATGAAATACATATTCAAACATTATATAGTAGTATAAGTTAAAAGTATCTAATTTTTCATATTTTGGTAAACAAAAGTGATGCATATGCACATAAGTCTATATCATGTTGGCAAAATTGGATTAGATTATAGGACATTAATAATACTCATGCATGTAAATATAAAAAAATATATATTTAAGAGGATGGAATTGATGACCATAGGATCCATATTAAATCTATTAGTTTGTATACAACAACTGATGTATGATCTTAACATAGGCTCTCCTATCCATCTAGCATTTTAAGATCAGTAAAATGAGTACTGAATTTAATGTTCAATGTTTATTAATAGTCTATCACTAATATTGACGGTTGGGGAATTTATTTTCCCAAACCACTATTGTTTTCTTAGTTCATTTATCCATAATTAAATAATCTCTCTCAATTCTCCAAGTGATTCAATAAGTAGCTCATAATTATCGAATGCTTCATCAAGAAGCATAGATTATAATGAATTTTTAGGAATAATAATCTCCAATAATTTATAAATTTATAATTCATTTTACTTTTCATTATCCTATATGGAAATCAATTGTTAAATGTTCATTTCAAGTTTTCTTGGAGAAAATTTTATATTCATATCCTTCGTGAAAAGCTATCATTTTTCACACACTTAGGTAAATAACTTTATCTTTAGCCTTTTAATCTAGAATTTTATTTCATTCAATCCTAGAGTAAAATGGGAGATTTTGTAGACACTAAAATATAGTAATAGACACTTGGTAATGTTGATCTTGACCTATATTCACTTTACATGACTTATGCATACAAATATGTATGTTTCACATCCTTCTCTTATATTGACATATTTTTATATGGATATTAAAATCAATGTTTTCAAATAGTCAATATAATATCTCCTTAGCCTATACCTAACATTTTCACTATAATACATAGTCTATCTCTAGATCATCAAATCAATATTCCTATATTTTAGAAAATTCTCAAATAATCAAATGCATACAAAATTACACACATGTAAAGCTATAATTAACTCATCCTAGTGTCAATAAATGGTATTTATTAAAATTCAAATAATCTTTAGGGATCATCCTATATTTCTTACTTGTTGGTGGCATGATGAAGTACCAAAAGATTAACCTATAAATACAAAGTATCTATAAGCATATTGGACCATATAAAACTCCTAAAATAAAGATATATACACTTATGAAAATCCATAGAGACTAACCTATATATTCCAATTCATAAATTTGTCTTAAGGATTAGGTCTACTCCAATGTAAAAAGCACCTAATCCAAGAGAAAATTTTCATTGTCCAAGTGTCAAAAGATAGATTAAATGTTTCACTCATTAAATATCTACCATTACACACATACACCTAATAGGGAGAAATAAATAAGGTTTAATTTCTATATTAATAGTATTGGATACATAAGCAACACTTAACCATTGATTTGGAAGTCGATGATGTCAAATCATGTGATCATTCTTCCTCATTCTTATAGGATAACCTATGTCAAAAGTGGACCTAGGTTTTGGATGAAATTAGAAGGAAACGTGTATCACTATAGAGGTTTGATGAGTAAATATACATAAAACATAACTTTCTAAACAAAAACAAAGATATCTAATAAAATTCAAGCTATGAAATCCTTGGGGATAAATTGGACATAAGTGGATACTTTAGATTATGATAGGTATATGAATTTTTCGTAAGTGTCTAGTTAGATATTTCACCCTAATTTTGACCAAGTAGTTTCAACGTACTTCTCTAATGATTTAAAAACCCTATGATAACATATATGACTGAAAAATATACAAAAAAAAAAAAAAAACTACTTACATATTTACTATATTATTTATCAAATTTCCATATATAATAAATTATTTTTGTTTAATCATATTTTGACTACTACATTAATATTCATGTTATGTTTCTATACTTTAAATAATACGTAAATTTTCATATACTTATCTTTTCTATGCTATCATTTATTAAAAGTTAAGATTAGTCACATGTAATAAGAGGCTCTAAGAATGTTAATAAAACTAGAAGGAACGTGCCATGTGAAATTTATAAAATAGATGAGTAAAACCAAACAAAATAAAGAGGTATACATCAAAGTCATACATTTGAGGCAGAGGATTTTTACATGAAATTAAAATGAATAGATCCATGTACACAAGTAAGATGTGTATACCTTATGTATGTAATTTATTAGAAACATGATGCATGTAAAGGTGGATCTATTTAACAAAGTAAGTAATATCTCTACATGGAAGAGTTGTGAATTTAATCATAAACATATTTATCCATATTATCCCACATTTTCCTACATCAAGGCTTATAAAAAAATGGGCATTGAAACATAGATACATAAAAAATATATTTTATGTATACATGTATGGTGTGTGATCGGTAACCAAGATAAAGTAATTTTTTTTTGTCTCTTATGACTTTTTTTGGATTTTGAAATATACATAAATTAAGAACTAGGATAAAGTCACATGTATGGTATAACACATAAGAATAAATATATCTAAATTGAATTCCTACAATGAATATGTATCGATTATTAATGAGATAGGGATCAAATAAGTTTTATTTTTCATGTTAGATTTGAAATTTCATTATTCATGTAACATAGCTCATATTGTCTATGATCAAATTATTGAAATTTATTGATGTATTCACAAATACAGAGCAAAATAAATACAAAAAAAGGTGAGAGGTCTATAGGATCTCATGAGAGGTTCATAGGATATTGGGAGTTACAAAATAACAACCAAAAATAATGTAATAGTTCCAACATCATACCTGCTACACTAACAATCCCCCCTTATTACATTATTTTTACAAACATCATATTCCCTGATAGTGCACCCCCTATTTCAAACATAAAATAACATTTTTACACTCTCCACGTAGCCTACTCACCTTTCAGGTGGCATGCCATCTTTATGGCTTCATGGTCTTGGTGACACATTAGTTTTTCCTTGTAGGATTATAAAAAAACTGGAAGTGACCAGAGTATATCTCTATACTAACACCTTTCGTGGTTTACCATATTATTATGAATCCTTATGGTTTTTTATTTGTAGGTTGACAATGAACCTGGAGGTGATAGGAGGTCTGAACTATTTTATACACTTTGATGGTTTCTCATATTTCCACAAACCCTTTTTCAAAAATGAAGAACTACTTTATTTTTTTTCTCCTCACAATGTTCTTCATAAAGTGGTACCAAGCTAGAAAATAATGCTCAGTATTTTATTTAAAACCATATTACATAATCACAGCACTCACAAAATTAACAAACACATTAAAAAAAATGTCACCATAGCAATGATACAACCTTGTTGTAGGAAACTCAAGAGAGAATGCCAATTTCACTTCAACCTCCATGTATCCTCCACCTTCCAGTAAGGTACTACTACATGTTTCATAGCAAAAGATGTGAAGTAAAGGTGACCTCATCAACTGACTCTTCACTTTCATCAATATCTAGTGGATCTTATAATTGAGAAACAATAGCTTCACTTGGAATGAATTTTACTTTGATAACATCTTTCACATGAACAAAATAGTCCCACATTGTTTGACCTTTCTTCTTGCAATAGTGTAATTTTATTTCACTTTTGTCAATATTGGACTTCTGATGAAAATTTTGAGAAAATGTGCATTCTTGTGTTATGAAATTATTTCATCTTCTATAGGTATACTTTTATCTTCCAATAATAATGATGCAATTATATCATTGAGATATTGTGATGGTATTTGGCTAAGATTAAATATAATATTGTTATATTTATATGATAGACTATTCAGTAGATTAGCTTTTGCATTCTGATCTTCCACATTAATTTTTAACTTAGTAGGTTGCCTAATAAGAGACCTCATATTGTTTATATGGATAGACATAGTAATTTCATAATCCATTTAAAATATATATAACTACAATTTCAGTGAAAATTGGGCATTTACCACTTTTGTACCAAAGAGGGTGTTGAACATATTCCAAATTTCTTTGGACTATTTTTCTAAATCCACATGATGTAACTCAAAATGTGAAAGTACAAGACCAATAGTATATATATTTTTTGTCATCTCTTGTTTTCCACTTGAATTAGTGGGTTTTTTTCTCATCCCCATTTACAATACCCCACAAATTTTTATACATCAATTGCATTTATATTTTAACCTTCCATGTACGAAAGTTTAAACCAAAAAAATTCTCTATGTGAATTTTCATTTTGAAACAAAGAGATGTAGATCAATCTCATAAAATAAAATGATAAAAATACTTGGACAAGTGATGAAATTCATTCAAACACACCATTTCATTGAACAAGTGTGACTCTCTTCAGGTTTAAATACTCTATCTTTACATTCAGGTAGGCTTCAACTGTGCTTAGGATTTGTTATCTTCATACAACTCTTCCTCATGCTTATGTTGTGCCACAAAATTGCTCAATATTGGCTTCTCTTATTTCATCTAACCTTTGATTTGAATTGATCAAATTTCCAAATGTTCCTTGTTGTATAGGTTTTGTTGGTTGTTCTTCATTTTGATAGCTCTCCATGATACGTTCCCCAGGTGCTGACCTGATACTAGACTATGATCAAATGATTGAAATTTATTAATGTATCCATATATAGAGAGAAGAATAAATACATTATATATGCTAAAAAAAAAATAGGTCAGAGGTTCATAAGATCTGGTGAGAGGTTTGTATGAATTGGCGAGTTACAAAATAACAACAAAAAATAATATAATAGTTCTAATAGTTATAATAGCCTACCTAATATCCTAAAATTGACTAACTTAGGTTTAAGAATTGATATGGACTCAATGACATTAGTTATATTTCTAATAATTTAATTAATAATAGGTGACATCATATTACTTTGTATAGGTGGACTATTTTGAACAAAGTTAAGATTTATATCTAGAATAGAAAATAAATATTCCATACAAGGAATATAAGTTTTAAGATAATAAGTAAAACCCTTAAATATATTAATTTTATGAACATTTTCATCAAATGTTTTAACAAAAATTATAAAAATATTGAATTTGTTTAGGATTCCTCAAATGAGAAAGGTTCTCATAAATGCATTCTGAACTATGTCCTTAAATTAGAGACCATCCTTAATAAGATGTATCATGAAATTATTGATGGTGAAATATAAATAATATTCTCAAATATCCTTAATAATCCTTTTAAGGATAATGTAATTCTCACTAATTATGGTTTATTTGATGAACTTTGCAATGCTTTGAATAATTTAAAGACTGGACATAGAGATTTTAAAATGTGAAAATATAGACCAAATTCTTCAACATCTAATGCTTAAAAATATTAAGGTAAATAGATATTCAAATCAATTCATAATGATATATCAAATTACCAAGCTAAGAACAAGGCCAAAACTATTAACATATTTTCGTAATCTTAAGATATCAGTAATTTTTTGACCAATAAGCCAGGGAAGGGGTTGACAAGGTTAATCGATCTACCTAGTTAACTAATAAATAAACCATTTTTTAATGTAAAGTAATTTTTCATTTTAGCCACTAAGAGATACTCAAATTTACCACCACATAAAAATTATAGTCCTTATATTTAATTCATCATCATCTTGGATTAGGGAATTGAATTCATATATTTTTATAAAATTCATAATAAAATAGAATATATAATCGATGATAACCTTATATATGTAGATGGGGCATTTATAAAACCCTAAATTTTACCATTAATAAAACTATTTAAATAGATAGATAAAAATTACTCTAGTGTGAATTCAATGGTTGTAGGACCTAATAAGCATTTTAAGATTTCTAGTAACCCACTTCAAAAACATGATATCCCAAAGAAATAAAATTTGCGCATGATAGATATTATAAAAATTGAACACGAAACTCATAATATCATTGGCATGATATGGGGTACTTAAAAATAACCACATGGTATAATATTACATGAACATAGGATACTTAATGATGGGTTGAACATTGGTCTTTTATACATACAATAATTTATTGATAGCCACCCTTCAATCATTAGTTGTATTATGATTAATAATGGTCATGTAAAAAATCATGTTTTAATTCCATTATTATTCAATAGAATATTCATTCATAGATACCTATGTGTTGTACCCACACCATTACACAATCTTGATGGATGTAAGAATACACCCATGGTTGGTATTACACTTGATCTAAAAAATGGCTCTAGGACATGCCTAATTTAGTTACAAGTAAGACCAAATTTATGATCATAAAATATATTAATTGGAAATACTTGGATAAAATAAATCAAAGTAATCCCTTCAATAGAGCGTAGTTCTATTATTTTTTTGCATAACAATAATAGTCACACTAATTTTTCCTTTCCTTATAAAATACATATTCATTGAAAATAAATTACATTTATAAATGTAAAGATCATTTATCCTAAGAAAACCATTATAGTAAATCCACCAACAAAGTGATTGTATTCACATATAAAATTTTAGACAAAGGCATAAGCTTATATTTGATGAGATTATGAATCCCCAAAAGCTTTGGTTTCACCTCTAAAATAAGTTTCACCTTGAAATCCACATATTAAAATTGAATTAGAACCTAGGATGATAATAAAATATTCCTGCACAAAATTTTGTAGAATTTATATTGTACCATGAAAAACACACACTCAAAGATCATGAGAATTATTGCACATATAATATTTTTTTATTGATAAATCAAGTAATGAATTCAATTCCTTTATTTAGATGTAATAATTCACACTATAATATAATAATTTATCTATCTACGTCAACGGAATCGACACATACATATTTAAAACCCTCCTTGTACTATATACATTTTTAGCTTAATTCTATACACACGTCATTTTTTAAATTGAGTTTTAAAAAAAAACATTGAATATATATATATATATATATATATATATATATGTGGTCCCTTTCATCATCAATACATGTTTATTGTACTAACATATTGTACATATATTTCCTATATGATATCATGTGCCTTACACATAACCTTTTAATAGTTTTACCTAATTATGTTTATGCTAATTATAGTTTTTACATAAATTATATTTATATGTAAGCTAAAATTAAATAGGCATAATCATATACAACTAGAATATATAAATCAAATTTATATAAGAAGCTAAGTAATAGAAATAATTGGATCTAAATATTTGAGTTTGTATTCCAACTATGTAGAATTTTCTTAAATTACTCCTAAGTTTATAAACATGTGCACTACACTAATATGAACCTGTAACCACAATATTTATGATTTATTGAGTGTTACCTATGTGTCCTCAGGCATGTATTTGTGTCAATGGGTGTATCCCTGTAGGCTTTCATAATATGTGTTCTGTAGTGTGTGAGTGTACTTTATATTCTTGATTATGACTCTAACATCCCTTCATTGGTATGTAGGGTATAATATGTTGAATGGACAAATCTTCACTTCAACCTATCTTTCACACTCTAATCCAAAATAATAGTTATGGAATTAGCCATCTATTGCAATAGTCTTTGAAATTATATATCTTATATTTTTAGAATCAAACCATTAAGTAGTTCTATTATTTCTAAATGGAATATCTTAAAAAAAAAAAAATAACTAATAGAGAGACCAAGATAAATAAAAGTCACAAGTATATATAATTTGATTCAATGATATTTCACTTGAATGGATAAGCTTGAATCTATGCTTGACTATTGGTATGTTTAAATTTATCTTAGTATCCTCCTCCTCTCTTTCTATTTTTAATTAATTATTGAATTTCAAATGTCTTGGCAAAGAATTTTACTTGTAGGACATTGTAGAATAAGTAATGTGGATTTTCTTACTTAAAAAAATGCATATGGGAAGGTTTAATTCTCATAACCAATGGTAACAAATAAATTTACCTTTAAACTTAAAATAGACAAAACTACATGGTACTTATTTTTCCGTGTTTGTCCATGAAATAATTTGGTATCCATTTTTTGAGTAAGGGATAGTTAATGGAATAAATTTACTAAAAATATACTAGTGTATACCTTTTCGATAAGAGATGAGATTAATTTAAAATATAAAGTTGAAATATATACTTAAGTAGGGTTGGGTACACCATAAAAATAATTAAAGATCTATATGTTTTTTTAGAATGAATTAAATTAGGAAATAATGATGGAATATGAGATTTATGCCAATTTGGATGTCTACAACCATGCATATAGTGAGTTTATTAGTTTTATTTTATAAATTTATTATTTCTCAAACAAATACTATACACATGTTCTATTTCATATTATTTATATTCTTTTTCTCAATAAGCATAATGATTTCATTAAAATTTTAATGACACTTAATTATACTTTCCTAAAAAAATGTACAATGTCCATTTTTATTATATGGAGTGAACCAAGAAGCTCCTTCCATCTAGTAACCCCCTCTCGTCATTTTTAAATCATTTACATTCATAATTTACTCTTGTAAATCTCATATTCAAATCTCGCTGGACAATAATTTTTATTGTTTCAGACCTATATTATTCCTATTTTCTAAATGAATAATGACTTATATCCATTAACCTATCCATAGAATTATATATAATAATAAAAATATAAACCTTAACATTGACTTTACTTGTATAAGTGTTTTTGATAAAAGCTAAGCTAGGGTAAATGAATCTAGACATGATAAGCTAAAAAAATTGTACAAGACATATAAAACATATAACAAATGATAATAATAAATGATATATACTTTAATGGATTAAGATAACAAACAAAATTAAATGAAATGTTTAAATAAGTAATGACCTAATTAAAATAGTGAAAATGATAAAACTAACAAACATGTATAGAATATTTGAATGATAAGAGCATATCGGTGGTCTAGAAGTGATAATTCATTTCCAAAGAAAATTAATGCCATATATCAAAATAAAATAAATACTTATAGATATTTGTTATAAAATAAATCATGTATTTTCATATCTATATATAAATTTGTAAGAAGAAGAAAAGACTTTTACATATGTTGTATATATTGGGAAAGCACAAAAAAACTACTATCAACTCATGTAACAATTCTAAGAATTAAAAAAACTTAAAGATGATGAAACAAAATTATAACTATAAATAATTTTGAGGTTTATGTCTTTTATCATTGCCTAATATTTTTCACAAAAAATATCATTAAAAATAGTTTATTCTCGCCATATTCATGTCGATACACTCATTAAAACATAAATTGTACCTAATATTGGTTGCATGCCCATTCTCTATTTTATGTTTGTTAATATATCTAAAGGCCAAAGCTTAACTATCTCAATGGATAATAAAGAATAAATGTTTTGTTGTGTGAAATAAAATAACTTAACAACATTTTCATTAGATACTTCCATTTATTTAATCTATTAACCTCTCACCCTTTTATATCTTCCAAAAACACACTAGGGAAAAATACACCATGACCAACCACACTACATTCCTACAATGTAACTACATCGACCTATGTCCCAAACCATCAGAAAATACCTATGATCATATTATTTATTTAACATCTAATGTTAAAAACTAGACATGGATGAAAATCAAGGTTATTTCTAATAGATTTAATGTTAGATATCACCACCAACAAGAGGGAAAATGTCATCGATTAGATTTAGTAACCTCTCATTTGATCATATTCCCATCACCTCATTGGTAGACAATATGTCGTTACTAAGCCATGCAAGTAAAAAGAGACATGAGACTTATTGCATAGATTATTTTATGACATAGACCCTATGAAGATCCATGAATGTTTTATATCTCTAAAAAATCATTTAAAAACTAACTAGAAACCTTTTTATATCTTGAATATAATATAAGGTTATCAAAATAGTACAATAACAATAATAATAAAAAATCAGAATAAACCATCATTTCAAATGTTATTGCTCTCATGACTGAAAGTTGAACATTTTTGGCATGATGAAAGAAAGTAAAATACACATATATTTTTTGTTTCAAACCTTTTTAAAAAAAATATTGACCTAATAATGGCTCAATTTTTAATCATTGATAATATGTGTCAAACTTTCTAAACTACATGGCATTTTAAACCCTTAGCTTTATGCCATGAAGATAAAGTTTGACTAAAAACCTTATTCCCCCTAAAAACTTATTTTAGTGTTATGAAAAAAACATAGAAAAAAAATATATTCTCACTACATTTACACATAAAAATTGACTCAATGTCAACCCTCCCACCAATGGTTGCATGCCCAATATTTAGTCTAGTTCCATTAAACTATTCAAAAATCCAAGCCTTTGGTGTCTCAGTAAATAAAGAAAATAAAATTATTTACAAATGAATAAATTAAATAAATAAATCACAACAAAATTAAAACCAACCAAACATTTAAAATTTATTACCACAAGGAAATAAATATTTATCGTATATATTTTTAATTGTGGATCTTATTAAAAAATAAATTTATATAAATATCACAAACAAAACTGAAATAAATAAAATATTCTCATCACGCTCACCTAACATTTATTGTATGCCTAGTCTATAGTCTATACATGATTTAGCCATCTTATTTACACAATGTTTCAAACCAATAACTTATTATTACATAAATGCTAAGAAGAGCCATAAAAGTCAAAATGATTTTATATTTTTCAAGATGATAGTGGAGATTGAAGTTTCAATCTCCACCATCATCTTAAGGAATAGAAATAATTCAATCCCAATGGCCAAAAAATCAAATCATAACCATGAATCATTTAAATATATATGCCTAACCCTCATAAATTGATTGTTATTAAAACTATTGACAATGATGACATGTAAAGAATCTAATGTATGCACACCAAACTATCAAAACTACATGTTATTTAATACCCATGATAAAATCAAAAAACTATCTATAACACCTTTTTAATATCTATTATCATCTTAAACAATAAAAAATACTGAAATACCAATTTCCAACACATAAAATCATAACCATACATCATTTAGTCTTTCTACTAAAAAGACATATAAAACCACTCACATATATGTTTCATCAAAAGCCTTATTAAATAAAATAATATTACTGACTACATACCAAAACTATGGTATATGCATGTTGAAATATCAAAAATATATGGCATTTCAAATCCATAATAGCATGTAGAAAATATATAAACCCCCTTTTGAATCTCCACTATCATCTAAAATAAATGAAATATATTACATTGTCAATGGACAATAAACCAAATCATATTCCATAAATATTTTTGAGTTTTATGGATCTCAACTTTACAAACCAATGATTTACATCATGAGGATATAAATTACCGTCCAAAAATATATTGCACTATAAATCTTATTGGAAAAAAAATGTATAAATGTCAACAATAAAACATAGACATAGAGAATATATTTGTTGCATTCACATTAATAAACATATTGGAGATTAATGCATATTGAAATTATTATATAACCTAACCCCTGTTTATGCATTAAGAATTATCACACTAAAAAGAAATAAAAATGTATCATTGTGCGAAAACCCAAACAAATAATAGATTTTATACATCCTTGACACCAATGGGAAATCACAATAAATGTCATTAATTAGATTTAGTGACTTATCGACCTTGTGTACCTTCCACCTAATCGACAATGAAAGGGAAAAACTCTCCAAAATCCCTTTTCAATATCCAATGTCACCCTTTTAAACTAAAACTTCTACCATAATTACAAAGATAACTATCCACAAATATTTTTCACCACAACCCAACTTGAAAACACAATAAATGAGCTAACATGGACTAGGTGCACAAACCCTTATTTATGCACATCAAGCTATTAAAACTACATAACATTTCAAACCCAAGATGACATGATTAAACTATCTAAAACCCATTTTCAATCTCCAAATTCATCTTAAATAAAAATATATATATTGCATCAATAACAACCAACACAACAATATATAGAAAAAAAAATCTTTCTTCTACAACAACAAGGATAACTGTACACATACATTATTAACTACATACCTTATTAATAAAGGATCTACCAATCACTACTTACCCAATCTAGGGTATATGCATGTTGAGGTATCAAAACTACACATTGTTTGAAACCCACACTAGAATTAAAACAAAATATATCTTAAACTCCTATTCAACTTTCATTAACACCTTAAATAAATGAAAATACTGCCTTATTAATGACCAAAAAAATAAATCATGACCATAAATCATTTCATGGTTTACGGATCTCACCTTCATAAGCTAGTGATTCATGCCACATGGATAGAGACAACCATTCACAAAAACATTCCACTCCAAACATTACTGCAAAAAATAAAAAAATAAAAAATCAATCAGTGTTAGCAATAAAACTAAGACATAAAAAATATTCTTATTGTATTCATGTAGAGAAATAGATCCAATATTAACTTGAAATTGTCGTATTCATAATCCCTAGTATACGTATGTAGAGATATCACAGTAAAAAATCAAAATGAATATTTAGCTACATGCAAAAACCAAAAAATATATTTTTTCAAAGCTTTGACAAAATGAAAAATCACACAAAAAATCATTAAACTAATTTAGTATCATCTCAACCTTTTGTATCTACCACCTATCCACCAACGAGGTGATACAAACTTATTGGTGACCCTCAAGCCCAATGACGTAGTCACTACAAAACATGCCACACATCAAAAGCATGTGAATACAATCGTATTCATCTTCTAACTTCAAATGTAGACCTTCGATCAAATAAATAATGAAGATCTTATTCCAATATGGAAACATGTATGGCATAAATAAACCTAGATAATAATCATAACAATCATGTATTAAATGGAAGTTCTAAAATAATGTCAATTTTAGTTTTTCTATTATGGATGTTATATTAGATGCCTCACTTCTTCATGTGTCATTGTAGAACGCCTCTCAACGTAATTATTATAAAAATACTTTAAATTATTTTAAATATTTTTTTAAAATATTTAAATTACTATATATCATAAATATTTATATTGAAAAATGTGAACTTTAAATTTAAGATAAATATTAACTTATATAATTTGATAGACATCAAATTTAAGAATGATATTAACCTATAACACTCAAATAAATATTAAATTTAAAATAAATCATTTTTATTGCCATCTTATGGAGACACGATTTCACTCCAACCTATGATTTGTCTTTTAAAAAAAGTTGTGAAATTAAATTTAACATTATTATTATAATTATAATAATTATTACAAATTCAAGATTTTTTTTTTTTTAAAAATTATTGTATTTAGTGGAGTAGTGTTATTAATTAAGTGTGTATTAATAGTTCAAATAGCTTTTGAATATATAATATTCTTTTAAATAACTGAGGATCAATGTTTTTGGTGGAGGAACCCAAATATTGTTGGTAAATATTTTTGATATACTTGAGCTATGAACTAGAATGAAGGAGGAATAATTTGTTGAAGTGAGATATGTGGATGGGCCTCGGTTCATAATGTCTACCGAGCAATTCACATCAAAAACACCTCATTGTGTTCCATTTAATCTACAAGGAGAAGTGAAACCCCTACCTCAAAGTGTCCATATGGCCACTTGTTGAAGGAGTCCTCATAGACTCAATAAGAATGGACCCTAGGTTGATAAGTACAAACTACTTGTACCTTATCATTATACTAAACTGATGAGACTTTTTAGATAACTAGGAATCAAGGTTTATGGTAGAAATATAGATTTTTCTCAGCTCTATTATAAGGTGAGATCCCTCAACCCAACCAATGATGTAAATAAAATGGTGAGTAATCCTTTAAAACTTGGAGAGTATTAAACTTCGATAGAAATTGACAAATCACTCTAACTCAACATCAAATATCACATTAAACTTATTTTGAATACATAATATTATATAATTAAATCTGTAAAACATATTTACACCATATTTAAAATATTAGACAACATATTTTTTTTAACATTTCAATTCTTTATTTTAAATTAATTAAAATTATAACTTCCTATATTGAATTTTTAAATGAATTAATTCTTACCTAGTTGGTTGCACTCCCAAACAATGCTACCCTAATTTGTATTTAAATGAAACATTTAAAATTGTTTTCAAAGTCAAAGACTTATTATATGTTGACTAATTTTTTCGCTCCATTTGTCACAACAATACGATCTTTCCAGTTCAGAAACAAAATTAGGCGTATATGCAAAGGGGATATTTGCTTATAGTACAAAGATAAATTATTTGGTTACAACTGCTATTATTTTATTTTGAAACTGGAAAGTGCATAAGTTAATTATTTGGAGGTTGTTTTGCCATTTAATGGAATATTTTATTTGACTTAATTACTACTAAATCAACAACGCCTTGCACATTGACAAAATAATATAAATCTTGTATAGAGTCAAATACGTGTGTCATGATTTGAATTGTTTTAATGTAAATTTTGATTTGACATAGTTAGTATTAAACAAAAAGCGTCTTCCACATGATCGAAATAACAAAAATCTTCTATAGTCAAATATGCGTATGCCATCATTCTTCTCTGGGCTTTATGCACAACATTTCATGCTAACAAAACAACATTATCATTATCATTATTACCCTACTTACTACCACTTTGTGTGACACCTCAAATTCTATCATTTTCTTCAATAATTCTTCTTAAAATATTTATTAAACTTAACATTATAGTTTACAAAGGTTTATCTAGAGGTGTTTCGCATGCCTTAGCTGGAGAAAATTATAAACAAATAAAATATTCAATTCACACCTAAGTGGGGAGATTTTGAGTTGATATGCAATTGGTGGCCCATCAACCCCTGGAATATCTCTTATAAAATCATTACCAAGGTTTTGGTGATCCCGTTGTATAATATGTTGCCTCTCATCATGCATTCAGAACAAACAACTTTCATTAGAAGCCATTATATTTTGGACAACATCATTGCCTTCTAGGAATGGATGGATTGGGCCAAGCAGTCTAAGTAACAAGTTATGTTGATTAAAATTGACTTTGAAAATGTTTATGATAATATCGAATGGCCATTGATTCTAGCCATGCTTTGAGCTCTAGGCTTCGGGCCCATCTTCATTCAACCCGTCCAGATGTTTTTATAGATGCCTTGGTTGTCCTCTCCATTAATGGAGTCACCTTTGAACAGTTCATCTTCTTCTGGTCCATTCGTTAAGGGTGCCCACTAGCTCCCACTTTCTATGTGCTTATAGATGAGAGTTTTGGATATCTTCATAGCAATGCCCAATTTAAGGGCCTTGTTAAGGGAGTTTATCTTCTTCCCAATGTTACAAACCTAGAAGAAAATATGCAGTTGCTTAATGGCCACTTTACAATTGACTCTTTCTTTAATCTAATTGAGGATTAGTCCAATGAAAATAACACCTTATACTATCTCAATAACTTATGATTGGCCTTTAGCTTCAGCATCCAATGGTAGAAACCTCGTTGCTACAAACAATCTTATCTCTCTCCATCGACATGGGATGCCAAATTCAGCTAGAAGTGGATCCAACATGATGAAATATTAAAATTTCTTGGCATCCTATTTGATTTTGATGCTTCATCGCCCTTGTTATGGAAATATGTTGACAGAGTTGCTAAGAAGTTAGAGTACTAGGTAACCAAGTCTCTTTCATTAGCAGTAAAATTTAAAATCTGATAAAAAATTCTTGTGACTACCCATGTTTACTACTCGTCATGTTGGGTTCCTTCTAAAAACTCTTGCTATAAGTTGGATAAATTGCTTAGAAATTTCCTTTGGGCCACTTCCCCTCATGGTAAAGGATTCCATAAGGTGGCCTAGGAATATTGCTACCTCATGGATGACGCTGGAGGGATAGGGCTCATTGACAAAGCCTGATAACGAACTGCCTTATGTGCCAAATAGATTGTGTGGGCCATTGAGGGCCAAGAAGATTAGAAAGTTTTGTTTAAATAATGTATCTCCTCAGGCTTTCCTAGGGGTAAAAAGGTCTATAAAGGGCTCAGGTTCACCAAATTATTCTTCATTCAGTCTCCCATTCAAATCATAGGGTCATTTGTAGCTAAAATAATTTGGAAGGCTTAGGAAAATATTAAGCCATGACTTCTCTGGAATGATTCTAGATTGCATAATAGGCTATCTGTTAATGCCCATTCTCTCTAGTGGTCTCATGTTTTCAGTATCAATTCATAGTGCCCTTGGTAGAAGTCCTTTGGACCAACACTCTCAAGCTTTTTTTGTAGAGGAATTCATACCATCTAGGATATCTTCTATAAGGGATCTCACTCTTGGCTATCGTGAGAGAAGGTGAAAGCCAAATTTTGGTTAACCAATGTGGACTAGGAATCCTACCAGGAGATTCTTAATGTTGTGCCAACCTCCATGCTCCATAAAATCTTGGTCCACTCCACTCGACCTTAGTCAAAGGAATAGATGTGGTATATAGAGACCCATTTTCATAATTACACTCCTTAGCTTGGCTAGGATGGCTCACCCCTCATTTACCCATGGTGAACAAGTTTAGTGACAGTTTGGTTCTACACTCTTTTGTTACTATGTAGAGCTTTCACTTCAACATTGTTTGGGGGGATTATGTGGAGTCCAAGCTTGCTCACTTTACTTAGTGTATACTACACCATGGATTACCCATTGGAAGATGACTTTTCAAGCTAGGAGTCCACCTACCTACATTCCCTTTCTGTGGCCACCTTGAGACATTTCTTCATCTTTTCTAGTACTATTCAAAAGCTGAAAGGGTCTAGACTTGGGTGCATGATCTCTTCAGACAATTCCAACCTAGATTTTTTCATTGGAAGCACATCCTCCTTAGAGATAAACTCATGATGGGTTTCTAATACTCACAAGTCTGGCATAATTTAAGAGTGGGGATTATCTTCTAGGTTTGGAAAGAAATAAATAATTTTGTGTTTAATAATGCATCTATTGATTTTAATATTTATAATATAAATAATTCCTTTATCATCTCCAATATGTTTTTACAAATCAAGTCCAACCTAATAAAGTTGCCATGAAGCCTAGCCATCTTCAAGATCTCCTCTCCCATTAGGGATATGTTTATTGTACAATGGCATGGATTCTGCCATCTCCACCCAAGAATCCCAGACTAAAGGATAGAGTCACTCTAACACCCCATAGTGGGCATCATCATAGTTGTTCCTAATGTCACTCTCATAGCGTAACCCCATACTAGTTCATGATCGCTATTGGGTAATAGCGAGAATGGAAGCCACTGCCTCCTTCCCTGGCTAGATAGGATGGTGGGATGTTCATCCTCCTCTACACCTAGAAGCTTGAGGGCACTACTTAGAGGCTGTGTAGATGTGCTAGACAAGTTCCCCAAGCTTTCTTTGGCCATTTCACTGACTTAGATTTAGGAATAAGATGATAGAGACACAACTCAAGCTATTGGCTGGGAGCCTATCCCAAATGTTAATGACTTGCCAAGCCCAGGTTGGGGTCCAAATGATATGGATCTACTATCTTTTAGCCTTGCTCTTTCTACTTAAAGTTCTCTTTTTTTATGTGACTTCCTAGGCTTTGTCGAGTTGTTTGTGATGTTATCATTTCTAACTCCTAGGCTTTACATAGTGCGACTATGTGGCATGCTTTGATACCACCTATATTTTTTTATGAATTATTTGTATATTTATGGTTAGTTAATATATCGATACATTTCATCAAAAAAAACATTTAGCTTACATATAGTTTATTGTTTCATAGAAGACTAAACTAAACTTTTTTGGAACAAAAAATATTGCAAATCTCAAGTTATTTTATTAATATTTTTACTAAGTTGAAAGAAAAAGTTAGTTAATATTAAATGAAATAAGTTTATTTTTTATTTTTTGATACTGAGGTATCGAGTAGAAATTTTAGTTCTCTATTAGTCATACTAGTAACATTCCATATGTATTAGGAGGTAATTGAGTAGATCTGGCCTACCTATTTATTGATCAATGTTTCCATCATCCCTAACAACACCTTGACCTTATTTCTAGGTCAAACCTGAGACCTGGACAACCAAATATGTATGTCTTATCCACTTAAACCAACCTATAAAGTTAATCAACTAATGTTTATTATCATAAAATAAATTTGACCAGTAATTTGTCTATGTTAATTTAATTTACTAATTCAACTTAGTATTCTAATTATTTAATTTGCTAATTCAACTATATTAGTATACTAAATAATTATTTATAATATTTTCTATTATAAGATCACTTAAACTAAAAAAAATTGTTCATCTTCAACCATTGAAAATCTTTGAAAAAATATATTAAATATTTTAGAAGATTTGATATTCCATTTAGTTGTTAATATTTTCCATGTTTCTATAATTTTAAAATAACAAATATTTTGCATTCACTTTTGATAATCTAAACTTATTAGTTGATGATGCCTTTCTACAATTAACGTCAACACTAAGATTTTAAACAATTAATATTCACACAAAAATTAATGGAGAATCTTGTAGAAAGTACATATAAATAGTGGTTAAATTTTAGATACAACATCACATATGATGGTATTCTTGTGGCCACTCTTCGGTTAAATGTTATATAGATTTTGCATGAGTTTCCCTATTACATACTGAATCATGTTAATTAGAGTTTATTAAATATATGGGTGTCTATTTCCTATTTGTGGCCATTGTTTTAAATGCTCACCACATAAAGCTTCCATTAGTTATGGTTTGGACACTTTCAGAATACATTAGGAAATGGTGAGTGTAAGTTGTTCCTTATCTTATTTGAGAATAAATACAAATTTCTTCATTTTTATAATGTTTAGGGTTTTAATTGAAATGTCTATAAAGTGTTTGATTTTAGCTATCAGGTGAGGTTCGTTATTTATGATTTTTTAATCAATAAATATAAATGTTTTTATGTTTTATGCCATTTAGGGTTTTAAAGTGTAATGTGTATAGAAATATGTATTTGAAAAATAATAAATGTTGGTTATAATATATGTAAATTGATTTTTTTGTGTGTTTATTTTTTCTATTGTTTGTAGAAAGCATAGTTTTCTCAATGTTTGCAATGGTTTCTTGGCTTACGTACAAGGGAATCAATCTCATTTCATAGAGTGATGTTTTTTACATAATGGTATTTCCAATAGGATTCAAAAAATAACCAATGGTGACACCTGAAATCATCGTGACCATCATGGGTAACATAATCCACATATTCAGATGAAGAGGCAATGATCTCCCTATTACTCTTTGTTAATGGGATTGTGTTAGGAGGCACACTCTTGACTACTGACTTATAGGGTACCATTTGTTGGTTACACATTTTGTAAATAATTTTTTTATTGTTTCTTTTTAATGAACAAGTTTCATTGATTTTTCTTATCTCTCTAGTTTTGTTTTGTTTCTCTTATGTTTAGACCATAGTTTTTTCAATGATCATGGTGGGATAAGTCAATAATGTGTCCTCATGGAGCCTTGGACAAAGAAGCAATTGGTCTTGGAGAAATCATAACTCAGATCAGTCAAGAGGTATGATGAATGATGTTATTTGTTTTAGTTGTCATAAGAGTGGACATATTTTTAGATTCTATCCAAATGATGTTAAGAGGTCTTCAAGATATGTCAAAGGATATAAATCTCCTCGAAGGTTTGATAAAGGATAAACTCAGGGATGGAAACCAAAATTTATCAATAGAAATCTTTTTAGTCATAAGGATGATAAGAAAGTTACTCTAGAAGGCTATATTATAAATCAAGAAAATCTCAAGGATCAAGTAGGTAAGATGCCTATAAAAGACAAGAGGAGTCAAACTATGGTATAGAATCCTAAGTTAGTAAAGACTAAGAAGAATAAATTTTTTGAGTCCAAGAATCTTGATGGATTATTTTCCAAGGTGGAAAAAGAATCAGAAATGAAAGAGAGTCAAGAGTTTCTATTGACAACATTTATTGATAAATCTGAAGAAAAAAATCAAGTCAAGGATTTAGTTAAAGCCAAGCAAGACTATGAGTTAGAGAAAGATATGGAGATATGGGAGTCTCCTAATTTTTGGTACTTTTAGTGTCTCTATGTCAAACGGGTATTTCTATCTAGTCTTCAAGGAGACACTTGTCATTCAAAGGAAGCTTGGTGGTTGTGAGATATTGTTTTGATGAGAAGGTATGAAAACAAGGTATGTTTGTGTATTTTTTATATGTATCTATCTATTAGAGAAAATAAGTTTGTAAATAATATCAGTGGTCCTATCTTTAGAAGAAGTTAGCTTGTTGATCATGGTTTGGATGTTTTGGTATAAAGTATGTGAAGACTTGTTGAAAGTGTCATGTTTCTGATGAAGTATGAATTTAAGGGGAGCTTTGTAATTGGTTAGGTCCTCAGATTAGAGGACTGAGTAGTTGAATCTAAGTAAGAAGGTATGGATAAGAAAGTTTACGTGCTCAAGATGATAATTCCATTCAAATAAGGTCTTTGGTTAAGGGGGATCAACAAGTTCATGTGTTTGCTATAGAGGTTTATAAACGTACGGTAGTATAGGGTCAGAATGGGTGGTTTAAGGTGGAATAATGATTTTGATGTAATGTCAAGAAGTGTTTGGTGATTAGAAAGGTATGTTCATTTCTTTTTTATTTGATCCAAGTGATTTTTTTCTAAAGGTATGTTTTGTGCCAATGATAGTTTTTTAGTGCTCTCAGTTTTCTCAGTTTTTAGCTTAAGGTCAAAAAGGCCTAAAATGGGTTATAATAAGTCTATGTTCCCAAAGTATTGAATGCTAAAATATTGGTATAAAAGTGTTTCATGGGTGTCTCCAAGTGTGCAAGAAGTTTTATATGTGTGAATTGACCATAAGGAGGTTTGTTGAACTTGTTTATTTTGAGATTCTAGGGTTTTGGGCTATATTAGAAAAATGGTCTTCCTTATGAATTAAGGTATTTTTTTTCTTAATTAATTCAATGGGTCAAATTGGTGGTTAAATAAATATTCATGTAGAATTTAATGTTTGTGGTTCTCAAATTATTCAAGTTTTTGTCAATATGGAGGCTTAATTGGCTAGTAGGTTTGTGAAGGAAGTATGTTTCACAAGATGAGCCTGGTAATACAAATTGGTGTGATTAGAGGGGCATATGTGGGTACTTCATATATGTATTTTTAGGTCTTGAATATTTTTCTACTAAAATTTTGTAGCTCTGTGAGTTCTACGTAGGGCTATAAGGAGGCTAGACAAGCTTGGTTTGAAGAAGAGTGATTTTTACTCAATTTATCCAAAAGAGAAAGGTCTGTGTGTTTTAAGGTGATTTATCAAGTTATTTTAGTTCATGTTATTTATTGGATGAATGGCATGAAGCTTTTTTGGTGGTCCTTATGGTAGGTTGAGAAAAAAGGCTAGTAAGCATATGTGGTGATTTTTGATGATGTGTGGAGGTTTGAAGATGATCAGATGGTGAAATTACTCAAAGTTATTAGGAGGAATAAATATTATATGTTTATTGATGTGTTACATTATATTTTTGTGGTTTTGTGTATTATTTATTCATTGATAACAATGTTTGATTAAAGAGAGTGTTAGCATGAAGCAATATGATGTTGTCAAGGCAAGCTAAAGTACGCTTAAGGTAAGGGGGAGTTTGTATCATATTTTTAAGATGGTTCATTCCATTTTTTAAGTCTTTTTAGGTATTCAGGATTAGTTGGTTCCCACTTTGTCATTGTGTCAAAGGGGAGTAAGTTCCTATTATAGGATTGCTTGAAGAGAGAGGTGTGTTATATATTGCTATGTATGATGATTGTTGACATCAATGGCAAAGGGTGATATTGTTTGAGAGTTATCAAGATGATGTCATGGTGATGTTATTATGGTATCATGAAGATGATATGGTGAGTAGATGGAGTGATTTGATATCCAAAGTGACAATGATAAAGTGTGAAAAGGGCTTGTTCTTGTATGCTTTAAAGTGGCTTCATTAATCGTCAATGTAGACATGGTTAGAGAATTTTAAAGATGAATATGATGATTTAAGAATATGTAAGAGGTCATATAAGGGGTTTTATATGAATTGAGTTTTTGTGTGCATGAGTGAAATTCATCTGATTGTCCATAGTTTTCATCTATATAATTTGGGTCTAGTGATAAAAAATCTGAGTAGGCAGTTTGATGACATCACTATTACCATGTGGGAATGAGTCAAGGGAAGTTGGCCATATGGTTGTGATCACATTAGTCCCTAGTTGTTATACACCAGATCTAAATTCATGCATAAAACCATGGTCAAAGATATGAGGGTGAAAATATGTATTCTAAGTTAGAATTCATTGTATTTCCATATTTAGAAAAATTTGCAATGTGGCTAGAAAGAGCTGAGTAAGCATGTTCATGAGGCTAGAATTCACATGCATGGAGGTGTCAAGATAAAATTATAATATGGTTTTATTCATTTTTGTGCCAATTTTATTTGTGCTAATTTTTAGATCATGCAATGTAGCGTGTCAAAAGATATGCATATGTAAAGTTGGGTGCCCAAGTAGTTTGACTATGTTTTCCAATACTTATCCAATTTTACAATGTATCAAGAAGAGCTATGAGATAATTTAATAGTGTTATATATTGAACATGTGAAGGTGTCAAGAGAAATTGACTATATGGGTTTATTCAATTTTGAGCATAAATGATTTGTGCTAAATTTGATATCATGCACTAAAGTGTGACAAAAGTTATGGATGCTCAAAGTTGTCCGCTCAGTTAGGTTTTGACATAGTTGTCTCTATGATAGAAGATTTTGAGAAGGAAATTTAATGGTGATCTATCTCATAAATACAAATAGTTTAGGAGAGTGTGTCACATGGTTAGATTTGGCCTATGTGAGGATAATATCTAGTCCAAATTTAAGATCATTTGAGTAAGTGCAAAAGAAGTTATTAAGGTGTAAAAATGGCTACTTTGGTATATTGAAAGAGCCCCCATAGTTATTTTTGAAAGTGTTAAGCTTGATCAAGATCAATGATGTGCATTTATGTAAGAACTGAGGATGTATTGAGATGAATATAGGTTCATGATGTTTAATAATTGAGAAAAGCTATAGGGCAAGGATTCAATGGTGAGTGGGCATTCATACAAATTAATCAAATGGTGAGTATTGATATTTAAAGACATGGTTGATCCACATAGATCGATAGAGTGCATGGAGTCAATAATGTAAGATTTCATGAGATGAGGTCAAAATGATAGAGATTTAACATATAATCATTGACACCTATGTGTTAAAGATCAAATAAGACCGATGAATCATATTTGACCTAAGCTAAGAGGACATGAGATGTAAGAATTGTGTTTGAGGTTTAATTGTGACCATTGCCATTTGAATATTTGTATTTGCTAAGTAAAATACCAGTGTTTAGTTTTTGTGCCATAACTTCTCATAAAATATGAATTTGATTATATATTAAAAATCAATTATGTATAGGAATCCAAGGCACATCTAGAAATATCGATTTGAATATCTGGAAGTATATGTAGACTAAGTTATTAAGCTTCAATTTTGATTGTGTGTTCATGCCTATTTTGTAAGTGACTCGAGTAGGATGTTTGAGCTTATATAAATGTTATTTTGATGTTTTATGGTGAATTGGCTATTATAGATTATTTTAGACTCCATGAGAATGTTTTGTGAATGTTTTGAAGGTGTGAAAATCAATCTTAAGTATGGTCAATGCTTAATAAGTTGACTTTTTGTTTGATAATGGCGTTCTTGTGTATAAAGTCTTTGTTTGAGTTGATTAAGCATAGGTAGAGGTTATAAAAGTTAACTATGATTATTTTAGGATGCCAAATGGGAAATAAGGTGTGGACTCATGTATTTATAAGTGGTCTTGTGTTATTATTTTGTTTGAGGGTGTGCTAAATGGGTGAATAGTTCTCTATGAGACCTATAAGAGCTATTATTAAATGGTTTAGTTGCTTAAGGATGACCCATACATGTTATGGTTTACCTATGAATATCGTATTGAGTCATGTCTTTGTGTGAGAAATGCCTTAAGGGTTAAGGCATGCCTAATGGTTGACCAAGGTAATGATTACCATAATTTCTCTATAAATAGTGGAACCAAATGTGTTCATTTTTAGAGGTGTAATATTGGAATTACGGAGAGTGATTGTGGATCCAAAATAAGGATATAACCATTGAAATATAATGTAGAGGTGAGTGAGGACCATTAGAAAGTGAAGAGGATCAATCATGCTAGTTTGAGCAAGGTGTTAGAGGTGATAAGATAGGTCATTGAACCTAATCAGCCTAAAAGAGAAAAAATGGTTGAGTATCCTCAACAGAATATTTAAGAGAGACTTAAGAGAATTCAGAGAGTGGATTGTATATGTGAATTACAAAACAAAGGAGGGTAGAGTGCTTTGTGAATGAATTAATAAAGAGATCGATTTGAGTATTATTTATATGACCTATTGGTCATAATTCTATTGGAAAAATAGTGATCTTGTTTTTTGAGTGTGAGCAAAGGTAAGGTGAAGAATGTGTGATATTTATGTTTGATTTGAAAGGTATATCAATGTGTGTATGACCATCTAGTCATATTACTAAATTTTTGATACAGTTATTATTATGAAGGATACATTTAGTGTGCAATATTTAAGAGTGGGGCTAGTTGGGATATGTAATGTGTCCTAATTAATCTTTGTATGTTGTTTCATGCATGTAATGTGATTTGGAAAACAAGGTGTGTTAGGTCATAGATTTGTTCTATAAAGGTGAGAAGAGTGACATCTTGAGATCCATCATTAGGTGTTAAAGACATAAGTTTTAAGGTGGAAGCACTCTTATCAAAGGAGGGTCTAAAGGATTTGGTCTTCCTTATGGGAAATTGAAATTTGTAAAATAGGTGTTTTAGTAAAGGTAAGTGGTCTAAAGTATTTGAACATATTTGGGGTAGGTGATCCTTATGGAATAGGTGATTCACTAAAAGAAATTGGTTAGGAGGAGATGATCAAGGTTTGTTAGTCTAAAGGAGTTCACTAGTCTCTTATTTGTAATTTTTTATAGGATAGTAGTCCATTTTTGTTTTACGTTTAAGAATGGGTTTTATTCCTCCTAAAGGTTTCCCACTCAAACTATGTGTTTGATCGTTTATATGCATTGAATGAATGAGCTATCATGTTAATGTTGCTTGATCAAATTGATATATGTTGATTATTTAATAGTTTGAGAGGAACTACAATTGAAATAAAAATATATGGGCTCACTGATTCACCTCCCCAATTAGCGATTGCACATCTAACAAAGCATTCATCAATGATAAATGAAAATGCTAAAATAGATAAATTAATGAACAAAATTATCTCTCAAGGTGCAAACAAAAAATGAGATAGTAATTTTAAAGTAAGAAACTGAATGTATCAGAAAAAACCTATGTGATATTATAAGAAATATTTTCACCAAAATCTCTAAGATTAAAATTTAGAATCAAGACCAAAATGAGAACAAAAGAGAGAATTATTATTTTCTAGTGAGAAAATAAATAGGCTAAGGATCCTACGATTACTTACAAGCCTCCTTTATGTATGACACTAATGGCATAGTCCCTTACAAAATTAATGGATATGTGTGATAAGTGGGGGAAGGAGTTACTTATGCAAGTAACTCCCAAGTCTTAAATAAAAAAAAAGAAGTGATTGACACCTCATGAAATCTTAATTTATGTGTATTTACAAATTACATAAATAAAAATTACACATTTATAAATAAAACTTCAGATTAAAAAAATAATCCTAAATAAAGGGTAATCTTAACACTCCTTCTTAAACTTCATTTAAAAGATTAAAAACAAACAATAAGGGAGGAAACATTACTAACTCTCCCCCTTGATGAAAAATTCCTTCAATCTTAACATATTACAAATGAATAATTTTTTTTGTTTATATAATGTCTTGGTGAAAATATCATCTATTTATTCTTGAGTAAGACATAAAGAGAGAAAAATTTAATTGTCTTTAAGAATATTATGGTGAAAGTGATGTTGAATTTTAATGCACTTGGACCTTGCATGAAAAATAATATTTTTTATATGGTAATGGCACTTTGATTATCACCAAAATTTGGAGTAGCTAAATATTTAGGGTGGCCCAAATATACAATAATTATTCTAATCCAAATATCTTCTTTATCACCATGATTTCAAGAAATATAATTAGTTTCCATGGAAGATAAGGATACATTACTTTGATTTTTATTATTCCATGAAAATATGCTTTAAAATATAGGAAAATAGTAATGTCTTATGGATCTAAAATCATCAGGATCAACATCCCATTCATAATCTAAATAACCTACCAAACAAAAATTGTTTTTTGATATATACTCATTGCTAAAAGTTATAGTACCTTTAATATAATGAATACTTATTTTAGTGGATTCAAATTGAGTCTCTTGAGGTTTAGAAATAAAATGAGAAACTAATCCAATACAAAAATTAATATCAAGTTAAGTATGAGTAATTTAATTCAAACTATCAACTAATTATTGATAGAGAATTAGATCAACATTTTTAGTTTCTATGTCAGTAATCAATTTTACACCAAGTTCATAAGGGGTAGCAATATGTTTTCAATATAACATATTAAACTTATATAAAAATTCATATGCATATTTAGTTTGAGAGATATAAATTATATCAATTTCTTACGAAACATGAATGCCTCAAACATAATGTAAGAGACCCAAATCAGTCATTCCAAAGGTATTATTCAAAGTGTTTTTAGTATAAGAAACCATTGAAATATTACTATCATTTATGATTAAGTCATGAACATATGAAAAAATAATGACTATGAAATTTGGAATGTTAATAACAAAAAAATTATGATCATTAAAACTCCAAGTAAAGCTTTGAGCTATAAAAAATTGATAGATTTTAGACTAACATTCTCTAGGAGATTGTTGCAAACCATAAATGAATTTGTTTAAATTGTAAAAAATATTTCCATTTCCTTTTTTAATAAAATTGAGAGGTTGAGAAATGTAGATTTATTCATGAAAATCACAATTTAGAAAAGCACTCTTAACATCCATTTCCTAAACAATCCAATGAATGTCAGCAGCTAAAGCTAATACAAATTTAATTGTAGGCATCTTAGAAATAAGTAAAAAAAAATTCATTATATTCAATTCTTTCAATTTGAGAAAAATTTCTAAACACTAATCTAGATTTATATTTTTCAACTTGATTATCAAAATTGAACTTAGTATTAAACAACCATTTACAACTTATCAGATAATGTCTTTTATGGATAGGGACTAAATCCCAAGTTTTATTATAAATAAAAGAGTTGTATTCATCATGCATTGATTTTTATTAGCGAGGATGATCTTGATATTTTTTTAGTGTTGTGGGATCATTATTTTTCATAAATTTAGACATAAAATTATAATTATAAAATTATTTCCTAGTTTTACGAGTACCATTAAGATCTACATCAATTTCATAAGTTTTAATAGTATTTTTATCCCACTTATCCATATCTTCAGGTGGATTGAGACTAGGAGAATGAGAAAGAAATTTATAAAAAAAAATCATTATGCACTACACCATTATGATCATCACTTAATTAAAAATAAAAGAATAAAAAATTATATCAAGACAATCAGAATTGGAAGCACAATTAGGTACATCATTTTTAATAATTATAATATCCATTTTAATCTTGATTTTGTTAGTTTGAATATCATACACCGTATAAGATTTAGATTATTAATCATAACCAAAAAATGTAAAATTGTTTACTTTAGAATCTAGCTTCTTTCATTTTTATATGAGACTATGAATAAATGTATCCCAACCAAAAACATGTAAATGATTAATATTAAGTTTTATACCACTTCAAGCTAATTCAAGGGTAATATTTAAAAACAAATTAGTGGGAGTATTATTGATTAAATAGATAACATAATACATATCTTTTACCTAAAATTTATAATGCATGTTTTTGGCATGTGACATAAGTTATCCATTTCAGTGATAGTCCTATATTTGTGTTTAGCAACACTATTTTGCTCAGGTGTCTAAGAAATAGTTTTTTCATGTTTAATACAATTTTTATTATAGTATGCAAGAAAATATTTGTTAAAATATTCAGTTCCATTATCATTATGTAATATACGTAAATAACAATGACACTTTTTTTTTAAAAAGGCATGAAACTCAATAAAAGTGTCTAGAAGTTGATATTTAATTTGTTTAAAAATAAATCCAGACTTTCTTAGTGAAATCATCAATAAAATTTAAAGCATTTTTTGATCCATTAATAGATGGATTTTAAATATGTCCTATGAGATCACTATGAACTAAATTAATCTTTTCATTAGCACTAAAAAGATGTATTCTTAACAAAATATTTTCTATGAGTTTTACCATCCATACAACCACTACAAATAGAATCAATGGGAGGAATTTTAGGGAAAAAATTAACCATATTAAGTATAATAATAATTGCAATACATTGGTAATTACTATGACCTAATCTTTCATGCCATAGTTTAGCATCATCAAAAGAAAGAAAATCATGAGAAGAGGTGGAATAAGAAAATCCATTAAATTTAAACAAATTATCATTGTCTAAAAAATAAGTAGAAAATACTTGAAAATATTAATTAGAAAATTTAACATAAAGAGTGTCATTAAATAATTCTAATTTACAGTCCTATTTGCATAATTAATGAATAGAAAGCAAATTGAATTTTAATTTTGAAACTACCAAGATATTATGCAATTCACCATTAAGTATTTTAACAGTTCCTATGACTTCAACATTACAAGAAACATGAATTTCAAGAATTAAATGATTGTTAGAAATATATGGTTTGAAATAAGTAAACAAATTTTCATTAGATGTTATAGGTTGAGTAGCACTAGAATCAATAATCCACTCAATAAGAGAAGCATGCAAAGTACAAGTAAAAAAAACTCTAGTATTAGACTTTTATTTAGATTAAGTCTTAGTGTTACTAGCTATAGCATTAATTTTGACCTTAAGTTATCTATTTTTAATAACATGTTTCTTTTTAAATCAATTATCTTCATGATGGTTATTTATATCATAATAATTACACTCTAACTTTTTCTTAGGTTTTGAGTTATATTTTTAATATTTTTTTATGTGTATTATGGGACTTAACATTTGATTTATCATTCTCATGTTGGTGTTTAGAAAAAAAGCATGTTCATTAGTATTAAGACTACCAAATTAAATTAATATTTATTATTTTTAATATAATAAAGTAAAAAATTAATCAAATATTAACTAAGTAGATAAATTAGGAAAAACTAGTTGTGAATGAATATTAGTAATAAACTATTAAAAAGGTTTAGGCAAACATGTTTTCATGATAATATAAATTAAATTCAAATATGAAAGATTAACACCTAACCCAATGAGCTGAGAATGCAAATAGTGAACTTTAATCAATAAATCATCCATAGTTTCAAAGTCATTATACTTTAAATTATACGATTGATCTTAAATTTGAATTTTTTGAGATTCAATCACAATGTCATAAATATATTTAACTTAGACCATGTGGTGGATGCAATAAGACAACAATCAATATGTACATGTAATTCAAGGGTCATCATCATGCCAATCAATATTAAGGCTTCATCATTTTTTACTTATAATTTCTTTTAAACTTTGGTGATTGTAGTCTTTTAATTAAGTTTTAGGTTTGTGCCATCAACTACTTGCACCAAGTGTTTAAAAGTGGATATATTTTCCATATACAATTTTCATAAATGGTAATTAGTAGACATGATTTTAAATTTAGTCAAAACTTTAGTCATTATGCCATAAAACATCACCTAATACCTGAAAAGTAAATATGCAATTAAAAAATCACTTTAAAATGTACAAGATGCATAGAAGGCACAAGAAAGCCAAACAGTGAGACTTAGATGAAGTGCAAAATAATTATCAAGGAATAAATGGGAGTTAGAAAAAGATCAAGAATTATATAAAAGATTAGCAACAACAAGATGGCTCTAAGAATCAACTAAATTGTAATGAAAAAGATAATAACAACTAAATTAGAATATTTTGTAGGAAATGAACTTAAGCAAAAAAATCCTTTTTTGGATTGAATATTTTTAAAAAAATGGCAAGGCCACACTAATACATCAAAAAAATTAATTCAAAAATATTGATAAAAATTTGTACTTGTTTATAAAATAATGTGAACTTACAAAATCCAATAAAAGTTAATGGAATTGTTTTTATTGGGAAGGTTGTTATTTTTCATGAGAATAAATATAAATTTCACATATATTTTTTTGATTGATAGGTTGATTTCCTTGAAATAAGAAAGTTCCCCTTATGAAAATTGCAAAAAAATTCTCTAAGATTTATTAAATAAATATCATTGTCTTTTAAAAAAAGGTGATTTTATTGAATGAACGAAATTGTATGGCCAAGCAAAGATTATTTTTTTAAATTTGATTAAGGAAAGATCTCATTTCAGGATAAATAAAAGATAATAGCTCAATAATTATATGAAAAATGAAACTCATCTTCCAGATAGAGTCTTTGAGAAGGTATAAAAACATGGCCTTAAGTAGGGGTGACAAATGTGGGCAAGCTCAAAAGAGCGACATCAGATGCCACATAAGGAAAAACACAACATAAGTTGAAATAGGTAGAGAAGGGCAATACCAATGTGAGAAGAGGGCATTCAGTGAATACAAATACTAAATAGATGCCAAAAAGGATTATGAAGTAATTAGGTAAATATAATAAGTCTTAACATATGTTGTATGACCCCAGCTAGTGGAAAATAAATGTGGTACTGGCATAAAATGTTGCAAGAGATATAGACAATGAACCATGTACTAAATAAGCCAAAACAAAGGATGGTCTTGCTAGCAAAAACATACAGAGATTTAATTCTTTGAAGGAAAAAAATGGAATGCTCAAAATTTACAAATAAATTTGATATAAATATTTTATCACTATGTAAGATAATAAAGTACTCATAAAAAGAGAGCTAGAAAAAATATATTGAGTCTTTTTTATTAGAAGAGAAATACACAAAATGAGTGATTGTGTGAATTTTTTTATTATTTTTTTTATTTTTAGTAAACAAACACCGATAAATATTTCTTTGAAAGATTAAAAAAATAAGATGATCAGAAGTAAAACAATACAAATTTGCGTTATATATCTAAAAAAATGTAAAAAAATGTTTTGTAAGAGAAATACTAAGAAAAAGAAGATAGAATCATAAATTAAACATGTATATATATATATTTTTTATTGTATTAGATTTAAATAAATTAAAAAATTCCTACTTGGAGGGTCTCTCAAAATTAAGAGAAAATTTGAAAAAACTCTCCTTGGGAGCAACCTATAATAACCGATTAGAGAGTAAAAAAATCATAAGCCAAAAACGTTAGAGAAATTAATTTGAATGGAGAACAATGGTGGAGCCCTTGAAAATAATTGAAATATCTCCTAAAAGTTTCACACTTCTAAAAAATTTAAATAAAATAAATTTAGCTCTGATACCATGAAAGATTATTCCAAGAACATTCATCAATGACAACTAAAAGTGCACAAATAAAAAAATTAATAATAAAATTACCTCTCAAGGTGATAACCATAAATAAGATAAGAATTAAAAAGTGAGAAACCACACATATTGGATAAAAATACATGTGATCTTATAAATACACAAAATGAGTGATTGTGTGAATTTTGTGGTTATTTTTTAATTTTTAGTAAACAAACACCGATAAATATTTCTTTGAAAGATTAAAAAAATAAGATGATCAGAAGTAAAACAATAAAAATTTGTGCTATATATCTAAAAAAACTTAAAAAAAAGTTTTTAAAGAGAAATACTAAGAAAAAAATAGATAGAATCATAAATTAAACATGTATATATTTTTATTTTTTGTATCAGATTTAAATAAATTAAAAAATTCTTACTTGGAGGTCCTCTCAAAACTAAGAGAAAATTTGAAGAAAAACTCCTTAGGAGCAACCTATAATAACCAATTAGAGAGTAAAAAAAAACATAAGCCAAAAATGTTAGAGAAATGAATTTGAATGGAGAACAATGGTGGAGCCCTTTCAAAAAATTGAAATATCTCCTAAACGTTTCACACTTCTAAAAAATTTAAATAAAATAAATTTAGCTTTGATACCATGAAATATTATTCCAAGAACATTCATCAATGACAACTAAAGTGCACAAATAAAAAAATTACCTCTCAAGGTGGTAACCATAAATAAGATAAGAATTAAAAAGTGAGAAACCACACATATTACATAAAAATACATGTGATCTTATAATAAGGCTTGTCATAAAACATATCCATAATTATAATTAGGAAGAAAGAGAAAATTGAGAAGAAAAAAGAGTTCTATGAGTTTCTAGTAAGGAAATGAGGAGAGAAAGGATCTTTTATAAATATACGTAAAAAGACTAAAAATTACAATGAATCCCACGATTATATTACAAACTTCCTTTATGTGATCCACTTGTGGCCTAGTCCCTTAGAAATTGAAGGGAGGTATGTGCCAAGTGGGGGTAGAGGTTACTTATGCAAGTAACTCCTAAATCATAAAGGAGAATAAAGAGGTGAGTGACACATCATAGAATCCATATTTATGTGATTTTATAATTAATAAAAACTTTACATACATAAAGGATACTTAGGATAAAATAAATTATCCTAAATAAATGGTAATCCTAATAATGCATCCATGGTAGGCAAAGGAAAAAATACTTCTTATCTTTCAGAAGAGATATATACCTCAAAACAACAAAAGTATGATGATTTCACTATCACTACTAAAATTTATGGGCTATATTACGACCATATAATTATTGATCCTATCAAGTGGGATACAACTTGTGGGAGTAATTTTCTTACATGATTGGATCATACTACAAATAAACTAAAACACTCTCCCTTGGGTTCCAAATATAAAGGATACATTTAGTTACCTATTGCTTGTGACCCACATGTCAAAGATTCATTTTTATGGATATTTGTACATGAACCACAATTAATACCAATTTTTAGACAAAATTGGCTAGTTAATTGGATTTCTAGGTTAGATAGTATAAACATGTGTAAATGTTTATAATAGCAATACAAACATTTGCATTCAACATGATGTACATGATTATTTACATGCACTATTGGATTTAGGTAACCTATTTCACATAAACATTTAAATGCTGAGACTTCATCATTATAAATAAATTTTGAAACACTTTATAAGAATCCCTAAACATTTCAATGATGAAGATATAATGGACTGAAGCTATGGAATAAATTCTAAAAATATCCCCAAAAAATCAAAAACATTTTTGGTGCCTACATTTTCTACTATTTCCTTTACAAATTTATGTTAGTTCCATGTTAATGGATGGAATATTAAGTTACTTATGCATACACATGTGTGTCACACTTATACTTGAGTTTGATACAAGTATACACATATACGTAATTTATTCCTATTTTGGATGTTGGTATTTCCCTCTATTCATGTCACATGGACATTGGGGGTATCTACTTTTTTGATATTTATAGACATATGTTATATGGTTTGATGATCACTATACATTACCATTTTTGAGATTACATATGTATTTACACATGCTGATTATCCTTAATTATATCTTATAAATGGTACTTGATATGCTATACACTCCATTTATTTTCCTAGCATGTTTTGTCCATGGGCTACTATGACATGTTAATTTTGGTTAATTATGCTATTTTTATGCACTTCTTTGAGTGTATTGCAATGTTATTATATTTATTGTTTGATCACTTGAATATTCTCCCTTTTTTATATCCTACATTTTTATAAATGTTTTATTTGCAATTTTCGTACGTCATGGTTAGTTGTATGCACATTTGAACATGGCCCTTGTTTACGGTCTCTCTCGACCATTTTCTTTTGACTTGATTTTTAATGCTCTTGTGTGTGTGTGTGTTTTTATACTTTTAGATTTTATATTGTTACTATATAAACATTTCCATGATTCTTATCAAGAAATTGAGGCATACATATGATCACATTGGTTCTATGTGCATCAATGTTATATCTACATAGACATGTTTCTTCTATATATTACATCAATACAATAAAAAATTATACAATTGTATTATCCTTTTGAGGTGAATTAAATGACTTTTATTATCTAACCCTCACATTAAATAGGGATCAAATTAATGGTTTCATGTCATAGATTAAAATTCTCCACACATGGCACAATTTTTATATTTAATGGAGGCATGCTTTAGAAGCATGTTCTCCACACTCATACATTATATGGTACTTATATCAGTTTCCAAATTTAGTGGGGGAATTTCATATGGCCATGAATGTCACACGTTTTTTTTTTTTTGAATTCAATGGGAATTTAATATGGGCATGGCTTCTACACATTCACAGCTCTCAAATTCAGTGGGGGCATGCTTTGGAAACATGTTCTCCACACCTATTCAATATCTAGCATTCTCAATTTATACTTTTATAATGTTTTTAAAACATATCATCCACATTGGAACTTAGTTTAGTTTTTAAAGTTATCCATATATAGTAGAGGCAAGATTTGGAAGCATGTTCTATATACTTACACAATTATGGTAGAATTATATACATAGGTACTATTGTTATAAATAGTTCCAGTATGACACAAATATAATGTGAACATGTTATGAAACATGTGCCTAATATTATAAAATCCAAATCAATATCAAATTCTATAACTTTTTTGTGGATTATTACAACTTCGTGGACTTTTTTGTACTGATACCTGATAGACTTTTATGAATGTTATTAACCCAACCTATTATAGTAGTTGGTTCATATTTTGGTACAATTGAGGTGATAAAATAAGTCAATCTTACCAATTTTTCAAGTTGGACATGATTTTATCATCCAACCTCACTAGGTTATTATAAGTATTAGTTAGTTACATGGTTGAGCTAATCTCAACTACTAGGCAACAAATCACTTATAATTGAACGTTGGGGGTATGTGCCTCTCTCTCTCTCTCTCTCTCTCTCTCTCTCTCTCTCTCTCTCTCTCTCTCTCTCTCTCTCTCTCTCTCTCTCTCTCTCTCTCTCTCTCTCTCTCTCTCTCTCTCTCTCTTTATGTCCTTGGGTATATTCACTTTTAATATTTATCTATATTTTTCCTAATCTTAGTTTCATATCCTTACATTGATACATATTTTTCAAATTAACTTGCCAATAAGAAAGGTGGTTTACATTGTCACACATGTGTAATGTTATACCTTGCTCCTTCAATTTCAATAAATTTAAAGTGATTTTAATCCCAAATTATATACACTAATTTTATGTTTTAATATTGTCTTGGTTGTAAGTTAGTCACAATCAAATCACTCAAGTTATGCACACATAAAGACAAGGTGTGCACACACACCCAAGTACACAAATATTACCTTTAAAATAATAATTTCATTACTAAATTAAATGGGGTTTAATGTAGACACTAATTAATTATTATTAAACACCTCAATCTTGTACACTTGGTAAACATAGAACTTGGTTGTTCCTCTTAGTTATATAACTTTTTTTCTTCTTCATGTCTTCCATCTAATATAGCTCACGCCCCTCTTGTTCTATAAATCTTATCCATAATAGTATTATGTTGATGGCCAAAGTCTTTTATATTTAATAAAATGCTTAGAATCCACTTATCTTGCATCTCTAAAAGTTTTGATCTTTTTCCTACTCTAATGTTCCCTAGACACTAACATCTGAGACATACTCTAGCATTGATGTTATTTTCCTCACATGATGTAAGTGTACAATGACCTAAAGTCATCTAATTTATAAATATAACATATCCCAATGTTTTTTCAAAGTTATTTAATGTAGTTTATTACTCCAAATGGATTGATATAAATATAAGATCAACCTTCATTAATTCCTCACCCAACAAATGACTAAAAAGGCCAAAGAAACTTATTAAACCAACTCCATCAAATATTCATTGAAAAAATGATCACATATTTCCATACCAGTCATAGGTACAAAATATATATAGGTTTTAAGTACTAACAGAGTAGCCCAAAATCCCTATTTTCAAAGTTACAATAAAGGTAATTATTGTACTTATTTTTCACATATTGTATGATTCATATAAAATCCAACATGTAATAGAGAACTACATGAGTCTAAAACTCTCTCCTAGGGTATTGGTTATGTGGGTAGTGCCCTCTGATAGTGGTGTCTTTGGTGTTAGATCAAAACCATATTCCCACTTACCCATTTTTCTCTATATTAATATGAAGATGGGTAACTAGGGTTTTTCCATTTCACAAGGAACAATAGTCCTTGAACTAGATCTGAATGCACCAGAGTGAAGGTGGAGAAAAACTCATGTATATTATCTCATCCTTTTCCAATTAGTATTACGTTCATGAAACTTATATCAAACTTGGATATTATCATCAACACAACTTTTTGAAGTTGAGGATAATGTCCAGAGTGCTAGAAGTGTCAAATCTAGAATTTGATGATTGTTCCATAATCTCTCTCTAGCCTACTTTCTACCTATTCTATATCTATAACTATGTTAGCATTATACGAAGTTATTTACATCACTTGTTTATCATTTATATATATAGAATAGTGTCACATACTATATTTAGACTATCTATAAATAATAAAATTAGTTTATGCCTATACCTAAGTTTAACATCCAATTGGCCTACGATAGATCTGATTATCACCATTATATTATTTCATTTCTATATACCCCTTTAATAAAATATAGTGTTAATTATAAGATCATCTTAGATTTAGTTTTTATGTTTAAAAAATAATATGATTTTTAAAAAATATTTTTTCTTGGTCAAGGTTCAATTTTAACTAGATCATGCTAGTATCAATTAATGATAATAAATAAATATGGTAAAATCAATGTTTATAAGCTTACCAAATTGAGAGTGTAGAAATTTTTGTATAAGATATTTAACAGGTTTAAAATAGACATTGAGGTTGTAGTAGGTTTTAAATAATAGAAAAAAAGGGTCAAAATCATAAGATAACATATATTTGTTAGAGAATAGTAGATTGTGACTATGTTTGTGCACTCTAGTCATGTATGGTATATGTGTATCAAAATTATCATTTTTAAGTACTTAATGAAAAAAATAGTAATTAAATATTGTATATTATATCTTATTAATGTAATTAATAGATTAAAAAGATAAAATTTACAAAAACATCAACAACATACTTTTTGTTTGGAATGAAACTCCAATTGTGTAGGTAACTCAATAACAAAACCCATAATCATGTGTATCCAATCTCCATATATTGACAATTTTAATTTACACTTTAAATTTTAAAGAGAAAAGGTAAGAGTTGTCCTATGTGTTGGTAAAAATCATGTTTCCATTGCATCCTGTTGGATATGATGCTTCCTTATTGTATCGTTAGAGAAAATTTTAATTCCTTATTGCATAACATGGAGATTTATGGTTTAACTATGCCGCATATTTTAATAACTATGAAAGATATTTGGTTGAGAAGACAATATATCGCAATGCTCATTAATGTGGATAGAAGTATGTAATGTACTAAGCCAAATAAGTATTTAGGTAAAATATGGAACCATCGAGGCAAGTTTACTCGAAGAAATTAAATCAACAACTAGAAATGGAATATATATTCAATTTTATAATTTTCTAAAGTTCTCTTCATATAAAAAATGCATGATAAAAAAAGAATGTATAATGTTCATTTCCCTATCAAAAGTCTAGCTTTTTTTCATATTTCAAATAAATTTATAATAGAATGTAAGATTGAAAGATAATATAAAATGTTTATGCCCCCATCATGATTGTAGATTTGATAACTATGAATTAGAATGAAAACCATTCGATATACAAATATAAGTTATTTTGTGTATGTTCATGAACTAGTATCATGCCTCCTGAATATAAAACTATGTATATATCAACGAACCATTATCATGCCCCATGAATTTATACCTATTGATATAAAATTATATGCTTGTATACGCTGAATTTCAAAACACATTTCTCTAATGAATATGTATGTATAAATATGTAAGTCCTAACCATATAAATTATGTGCATATTCCCATGCATATGTAACTAAGTGTGTATCAATATGCACTCAATTTTCTATAATATGAGTGCATATGCATGTCATATTCACTTTTAATATGTATCGATGTGCCAATATCTATCATATAATTAAACTATAGAATATTTGAAGAATTATGGATATTTAAAATCTATACTCTAATATGTTTTTTTTCTCATGGGGTCTTATCTACTTAATACAATTCCACTATAATCCCCCCTTTTGGGATGAGGGATGTAAAAGGTAAATTAATCACCGTAAAATATGAGATAACTGAAAATTTTAATATATAAGAAAAATATTAATATCATGTGATTATGTGGAGGATATATCATCATAACTATGTATGTCTCAATTAAGTCATGTATGAAACATATATAATGTTTGGAATATAAATGATAAGATATATATTATCATTTATATTCCATGAATTATATATGTTTCATACATGACCTAATTGACACATACATAATTATGATGATATATCCTCCACATAATCACATGACACCACTCAATGTTATCAATCTCAATAAGCTCATCAATATTAAGTGTTATTGTCATACCTAAGGCCAAGGGTCAAATATAAGTGACATAAATATGTCTTGACAAGGATGAGGGCCACATACAAGGGGACATAAATTTATTCAAACAAATGACATAAAATATGTCACATCCTAAAAGGCCAAGAGCCACACTCAAGGGACATAAATATGTCACAAATAATGCCAAAGATAAAAATATAATAAAAAATAAAAAATTAGCCTATCATGCAATATAATATAAACACCAATGGAGAATAGAATAAGGGAATTATTCTACACCATCCATTTGTATCAATGTCACATTGTATTATAAGATCATATCAAAATGGTAAAAAGGTCATAGAAAGATATAACATATAATAGTGAAACATTTTGAATAATATTCCCCCATTATGTCAAGGCCACTTGGTGGAGGACAATACAATGTATGTATGTCCACATATATCCTATATGCCTTGCATCATACTCATATACTATGAAATACATGTGTGTATGAAAATAATTTGACATATACAAAACATGTGATAGATAACATATGTAAATAGAGTAATATAGTACTCAAGTCATTCTCACATTATAATTTTTTGGATCTTTAGAATTTTTGAATGATTTTTTATTTTATTGATTATTATGTTCATTTTTATTTTTATTTTAATTTAAGTTTTCCAAAAATGAACCAATGGTCACATTGATGGGAAAATCATTGGATGTTTCTATATGAAATAATGTGTTTTATTTTGTAGATGAGATGTACCAATTATGGGCATGTTTTAATCTAATAACAAGTCATGTGGAGTGCCATAATTATCATGGTCACATTTCATTGAATTCAGTATAATATTGGTAATATATGGCTGAGGACTCTAGGAGGTCCCCTGTATATTTAGAGAATGTTTAACTATTTGTGTTTGATATGGAACTCGTTAAGCTATCTCTAATGTAATTTGAGTATGTAGTGTAGGAGATGACGTATCTTGTGGTCCTTAAAACACTATCTTATGTGATCAACACTAAATAGCTAACTCTCATGTTCTCCTAATTATGTTCCTTCAAATTTGGTGTAAATATAAGTCATGAAAATGTGTAATAATTTATTATGAATAATGATATTTAACAAGTGTAATATCCTATTTTGGTGAAGGATTCTATATAGGGTACTCATACCACACACTTGTAACTATGAATACTTTATTTAGTTGTATGTATTTTAAAATGTCATCCATTATGGATGAAATTGCATGAATTATTTAGATCTAAATGCATCCTAGAAACATGTTTAAAACCTCTTAATCTTTATAATTAGGAATGATGTCAATATTATATCACATCCTACCTAAAAAAGTAAAAGTATGCTCTAATTTAGTTTTGTATGTCCATATAATACTTTAACTACTTCTGTTGTATACAAAAAATCTTATTGTGCCTACCTAAGTGGAGAAGTCCTATCATGAAATTGTTATTACTTGATCCCTTGTTGATTATGATTATATGTATTAGTTGTTTATTGAGATAGGCTAATATGAAGAGCGCATGAAAACATAAATTGCTATTAATAATACTATTTTCATTGATCATGATCATAGGCCACCATGGTAAAGTATTGATAAGGGTAGCAATAATATAATCTATTGAATGATCATAGGTTATAGGTAAGTTATGCATGTTGTATGAATAATGTACCTCTAAAGTGTCCTTAGTTTATATTATCTCATGTTTAGAAAATAGACAATTAAATATCATCAAATTTTTATTTCTATTATGTTATAATTTGGGTTTCTCTTTATTGGTGCCCAGGTTGATAATCTTATCATCTATATGATCTTTTATCTTTTGTCTCAATTTTAATTTTATGTTTGTTGAATGTTCCAGGATCTTATGTTAATCAAAATATGAATTTCAATTATAGTTCCTTAGTGTATGCCTATCTCAGATAATCTCTAATAGAGTAATAATTATAATAAGGTCGCATGCATGTCACTTCTTTATCAACACATGAAAAGGTGATGATAATATTGAAAACTTCTTCTTTATTGGAGGTTTAAATTGTAATTAATTTTATGGATTATGACATTGCATCAACTATAAATTTTTCCACATTAATTTTATCATATGTTTTAATCATGTATATTGGTTTTCTTTGAAATGTCATTGTTGAAGTAGTTTTAGGATTGGATGTATATTTTATTTTATTCAAAACTATTAACATTAACTATTTATCCCTCACTGTATGGCATAACACACCAAATTATTTTAATCTCTTATATATAATTTATTCATGGAATAATTAAAGGAATATTTTCAAGAATATGTATTTTAATTCATTTCTGACAATAACAGGGGTAAATATTTATAGTATCTTATACTAAAGTACATAATCATTAATTGGTTCATTGGACCATTGTTTGAGGATAGTTATTTTTGCACATGATGGATTCTCATCAATGTTGATCAAAGAATGGGATATAAATTTGTTGGCCAATTGTTTTAATTCTGTTATGGATTAGATGTGAAGATCATAAAACTATCATAATTCATAGTATTTGAGACTTTTTATAAATATTTTGGTTAATAATTTTTCATTGTATACATAGTCCAAGCATGCTACATGGAATTATCTAAGGTGTTGTATAGTAAAACCTTTATTTTCATTTAGTGTAAGCTTTGGAGATACAAATCCTCTTAGTAAAGGATAAGATTTTATATCATTGGATAATCGGTTTTGAATTAAGGTTTGTGAATCCATAGAATGACTAGTTTTGATGTACCTTGGTCTAGCTGCAACACCTTAGTGTATAGATCTTTAAAAGTCTTCTCAATGGAATGTGTAGAAGGAAATTTTGGTGATGGAGCATTTGTAGTCATAGTTAGAGGGATAAAGGTTTCAAGTGTATGAATAGGTACACAAATGTTTTAGCATAGTGTTTTCCCAAAACATTGGGTAGATATCACATTTGATTATAGGTGTAGCCATAGGGATAGTACTAGTAATAGCTGAGTATAAACACTTGATGTGGAAATACTATCATGGAAGAATTATTTGATAATAGAAAATGGATATTGATTTTTTGTCTGATATGTATCAATTCTATCTTGTTGTGTACCCATAGATGTTTGGATAAATTATATAATTTTACCCATATATTTTGGATATTGACATAGTCATTGATGAATATTAGACAAGGATTTAATTTGGTCATGATCTAACTTGATAAATTCATTAGGTTTACTTTTGTTTAAGTCTTCATAATTATCTTGATTATTTTATTCATTTTTATTATCTTTATTATCATGTTATAATAGATACAGATAAATATAGTCATATTTTTGCACATGTTCATTAATAATTCCATCATAACAATAAGATTAATCATTTTGTTCATCCATTTTAGCTGAAGTGGAAGGAAACTTATTATGATCTATATGGGTATCACTTAATCTAACATTGTGTCTTATAGGGACAAGGGAACTAACCTTATTTATTGTAAAAGGATGGGATCATGAAAATAAAAAAAAGATAGGTCCAAGGGTGAAAACATATTTTTTGTTTGGAAATCAAAAATCAATTTTGAAAGCCTAAAATAAAAATATATAAAACCTTGTAATTATAGTTTGATATGTATATGGGTTAAGCCATATGTTTTACCCTATTTGAGATTAATGAAATGTAGACTAAGCCAAATATGATATAAAAATATAGATAATTTTCTATTGATAGGTATGGTATTCAATCATAGATCTGAATGTAAAATACTAAATTTGATTGGCATTAATTAATAAGTGGAATATGGTAAGTATATTAAATTAAAAAAAGAGATGTGTACTTAACTTATGATGGATATAAAATAAAATATCAAAGAAAGTGTAATATGATGAGATGACATCAATATTTGTTATTTGATTATTGAAATCTACCTACATATGTAATAATATAATGTTGGAAATTAAGCCACAAGTTGTTCTCCCACCTAGTTTGATTATACAATTGTAATCCTTTACTACATGTATAAAACTAATGATTTGGAATTTATACTTGATAATGTTTGATTCCATGGCTTGCACATGTGCTCTTAGTGATAGAATTAAAATTTTAGAATAATAAAAACTTTTTTTATCAATGTGAAATAGTGTATAGATGTATACCAGATAAGTTCCATATCCATTTTGAATGAGACATTGATATGATTATATATGATTCCAATTGGGTAATTTATCATTCCATCAACAAATCAAAAAAATGGATGACCCTAAGGAAAGGATGTATTTTAAAAAAATAGTCATTATTGGAAGAGGGTTGGTTCTTTCCACCTCATGGCAATATCAACTAGTGATACTAACTGAATCTAGTCGAACCAACCTATCTATAAGGCACATGAAATGAGACTCTAGATATGTTTACGCAGGATATTTAGCATGTTTGAAAGTTATAGTGATTTTCTTATAGGTGTGTAATATGATAATGGAATGTTCAAATTCCTAAGATAACAATAAGTGTTGGAGAATAGTAGATAAAGACATATTTTTGGCATTCAAATCATGCATGGTAGATGTGTGCCAATATTTATAGTTTAAATTAATTAATAAGAAAATGTAGTATACTTAACATACCTATAATATCTACAAGTAATTGAACTTCAAATTCAAAACAACATTTTTTTTTTTTCAAATAAATACATATGTTACTTTTACTAGGATTGATAGATTATTAAATGAAGAAACCATATGTCTTAGTTTCTATATATCTTTGAGATTTGAAAAAAAATAAAAATTTCCATATCCTAAGTATATGGACTGAAATATGTCATATCTATATATTTCAATACACACATTTAACTACATGAGCATTTAATTATATTGGTTAGAGAATTATGCCAATGAATAACTCATCTTGGACTAGAATGAGTAATCATCAACATCCCCTCAAATATTGATATAATTAAGACAAAAAATCCATTCAATGTATATGAATCTAAAACCATTTTCATTTATATAAAACTATGATAGGAACACAAATATACATTGTTGGTTGAATATTTTGTCGATTAGCATACTGATAAACAAAATAGGTCTAATCAGCCAAAGTAGGAAGATTGGTCATCCAAATGTGTAGGTTTACCACATCAAAAGGGGACTAATCTCTCCTCTCATCAAGGGGAGGTTTCCTATATATATATATATATATATATATATATATATATAGAAAATAATACTCAAGGATAGGATAAACCATCCATCTCTTTCTTTAGAGATGATGTGTGCAAATCAAAGGAAAAATCTCAAGGGAAATGACAGAAAACACTCCTCTTCTTTCAAAAGTACTATTCAGCCAACCACAAGAATACTCCTGGTAGTAATTGAAAAATGTAACCAAGGACGTAGTAACCAACAAATTGAGATGTAGCACAAAGTCTCCACCTGAATTTCCCACGACTGAGATATGAAGGACAATGAGGGCACAAAGTCATCCCAAGGTCCTTTACACATAAACAAAAAGAAAACACACTAAAGGTAATTATGGGGGCACAAAGTCTCTCCACAGTTGTCTTCAAGACACCTTCCTGACTACTTTCACTAACTCTGCTTGTTGAATTAAAGGAACAAAAAATATATTAATGAAAAATACATAAGAACAGTTTCCCCAACAACAAAGATATCATAGCACAAAGTCTGAAAAGTCACTTGCTTTCTTATTCCAATAAAAAAATATGATCAATAATCTAAGCTCAAAGTCTCAAAAATGATTTCCAATTTGGGCAGAGTTTCATTTTTGATTATCAGAGAGCGATATCGTAAAACAATAAAAGAGATTCCCTTATATATCCTCTTCAACAAGGACTTGGGAATAGTAACACATCATGTTGTATTGAATTTTGTTAAGAAGACATGCTGGAATTCAGGGGCATTTACCCATTTGATTTTCTCAATGCAGAGAAATGTGTCATGCCATTGAATGTTTGCATCCTTCAATGTCCACCTGGTGATCTACTTTTAGAAACATATCCAATGCACAAATGTTTTTGATCCTCCCTCATCATTCCTACTTTTTTGGTTAATTAAATCAGGTCCTTGATTCAATTTGATGCTCTATTCCTTAGTCACTTCCTGCTGGTCTTGGGCTTAAAGCCTTTGAATGCATTTGGGTCCATGCTTAAACTTCCAAGGGTCAACGTCTATTTCATTGTTGCGACTTTGATGTCTGCAGGCATGTCACTTTCCTTGGAAATTACTTTGGATTTGTCATTTGGTCTTTCTCAGAAGGAACCAACCTTTCAAGGCTTTGAGAAACGGTCCACTTTGGGTCAGGAAGAACCCCCCACAAGGGTATCTGCCCTTCATGCGGTCTTCAGATGGCCTTCAGGCTTCTTTCTTCTAGTGGGTCACTTGTTTTGCATCCTCCTGAAGGGAAGGTGACCCTTCGGCTTTAGGGAAGTGTCATTTAATTTGGTAGTCAAGAGTCACCTACAAGGGCACCTGCCCTTCTGGGTCCTTCAAAGCTTTCCCATAGACTTTTTCTGCATACATTTTCCCATGGACAAAAAGTCTGTGAGAATTGTTTCAGTTGCTTTGTCTTTGGCCTTCAAAATTTCTTTCAGGCTTTTTTGCCGTAGCTTCCCCAAATTTCTTCAGACCTTTTGTCTGAAGGAATTCATTTCTTGCCTTAGTCTTTCTACTAGGGGAACTTTTCCAAAGGAAATCTCTTTGATCTTTTGGCCTTTGAATTGGTCCATTTGCCCCCTTTCTACCCTCTGCAAGGGCTGTTTGAACTCTAAATTAGCCTTTCAAATTTTTGCAACAGTTCATTTCAGCTTCTTTGTGTCCTCTACAAGGGCTATTTGTCCCTTGGAAATTTGCCTTAGTCAATTTTATGTGAATATCAAATCGTGACATATGGCATCATCCACTGAATTCTATTGGGTTTTTTCTCATTGCCCTCTATAAGGGTTCTAGGCCTTGGTTCACCGCCCTCCGCAAGGGCTATTTAATCCTTTGGCTTTTTGGCAACCCATTGAACCTATCGATTGAACCAACTGATTGAACCAAATTTGGTTCAACGGTTCAATGATTCATTCCCTTTGACCGCTTGAACCGAGATTCTTTGAAATAAGCCTCGTTGAACCTGTTGAACCTTAAACCTTGAACTTGTTGAACCTTTGAACCAAAGTGGTTTAATGGTTCATCAGTTAAATCGGTTCATTATTTTTATTTGGATAAGTCCTTTTGATCATTTTGAACCAAATGCATTGAACTATTTGGTCATTGAACATGTTGAACTATTGAACCTTGAACCTGTTGAATCTTTGAACCAAAGTGGTTCAATGGTTCATTGGTTCAATCCTTGCTTAGAATCTCGGCGATGAACTCTTTTGTTTGAGCCTTGTCATTGAACCAACTTTGAAATCGCCTAAGTGTTGAGAGCTTGCTTCCTTCCTGTAGAGTCCATAGAAATCAACCTGTGAAGCCTGTTGAACTTGGCCTGCAGAGTCCGTAGATTTTCTTTCAGTAGAGTCCATAGATTCAAGCCTATAGAGTTCATAGATTCAAGCTTGTTGAGTCCGTAGATTCAAGCCTACTGAGTCTGTAGATTCAAGAGAAGATTGAAAAATGAGGAATTTGAATACCTAAAAAAAATTTCAAGAAGGGCAGAGATTATTTTGGTCTGAGGAACCAAAATAGTTCAAATGTTGTCTCAAAAATGAGTGATATTTTTGGGGGACAGCAGTTGGCTCTAGTTGGGAAACTTCTATCAATTGTAAAAAAGAATTGAATGGAGTAGAAACTAGAATCTCCAGTTCCTTGAAGTATGCCATTGGGCTATGGAGTCATGCTACCCAAAAATGGAAGGCATCAAAAATGGAAACAAACAAAACAAAACCGAATTTAAAAACTATACAAATATACATATGTATAGATGAAATAATCTAATACTTCAAGAGTTGAAGTGTTTCAAATGTTGCTTCCTGAGAGGTAGTGAAAATAGTGCTCTATCCTGATAAACTAGTAGGAAGACATTTTGTCCCTAGAAATGGTGTCGAGCGAATAGAACTCTCCACCAGGAAACCAATTTTTTGCATATTTCTCTTGGTTTTTTCTTCTTCTTGCCCCATGGCAGGATGTGGTCTTCAATTTGAAATCCATAACTCCTTGCTCTCTTAGCGAAGGGTTCCTTTGCTTGATTTTGATTTGTAGTAGCATGGTCCATTACCATAATTGGTTATTCCTCTGATTCAGTCTAGCACATGATTGGATTGTCCACATCAAACTCCTGACAAACTATCAGCTTAGCATTTCCTTTGATGTGAAGGAGTTTGATCTCTTCATTTTGAGCAATCTTCAATTTGAGAAATAGAGATTCACATCCAGCTGTGTTGTTGGTGTTGCTAAATTGTAAATTGCGTAAAGGAAGAATATCTAAAGAGATATCAACACAGTCCTGACTCCATCATTGGTGGAAGAATTGCTGCCATCAGATACCAGGATCCAAGCATCATCAAAAGTTGATCTCTTATCAAATTTTTATTTATTAGAGATGGAAGATCCTTCCTTATTTATACTGCACCCTACCAATTCTTTTGACGTCTTGTTTGGATCAATTCATAGATTTTTAGCTACAGGACTTTCACTTGTAGAAACATGAACATTCTCTCTAGTCAAGAAATAATTACCACTACCTAAAGACTCAAATAGAATTTGTGTTGTAGGTGCTGATGTTTGGCTAACCATGTATTTTGCCTCTTTTTCAGGGAGCAATATCTTCATTATTCCTTGGATAGGGATCCTTGCCTCAGACAGGTCCATGCTTAGTTTTCCTCCCACATCTTTGCAGAAATTTCATCCAAGCAAAATATCATAGGATGTTGGGACATCCACCACCAAGATAGTCATCTTGATTCTCTTGTTTGGAAAGGCTGAAAATGCAAATTGGGCATCTTTGATTTGCCCTAGTAGTGGTACTTGCTTGTTCTCCATGGAGAAACATCTCCCAAAGTTTTTGGTCAGTGTGAGACCCAGAGACTCAGCTACTTTAGCAGGCATGACATTTTCAGATGCCCCAGAATCAATGATGCAATTTTTGAGTTGATAACCATTTATCAATAAGGAAACATTGAAAGGCTCTATTTTCCCAAGGGAAATTGGAAGAGTAATGACAATATTATTTGGAATGGGCATGTTCTTTGGGGAATCAAGAATTATTTTCTTAACCTCTTGTCTTCTAGGAATGGTTTGGTTCTTAACACATTGGACCAGCTTATCCAATTGATTAGGATTGGACTACAAATATTCAAATTTAGACATTTGTATTTTGGTCTTCTTGACATGATCAATTATGTCAAATGGTTGAATTGGATTAGGAATAGAGGAAGGTATTTCAACCTTTTGGGTTTTAGGAGGGATGGGAGGAGGGCTGGTTTGTGAAATTAAAGTAGAAGGTGAAGGTGAAATTGATGTACTTACCTTTTGGGTGATAACCAGATCCTTTGACTAGAAAGCTAGAGTGGTTCCATGTTTAGCAAATGTAATTGCTAGTTGAGGTTGCTCCTCTATTTTCCCTTTATTAGCTTGCTAGACTGATTAGTTCTTGGACCTGGTAAACACTGCATATGATCCATCAAAAGCTTCTTTTTTACTTTTGGGTTCATCCTGGTAGTTCAGAAAACCAATGTAGGAGTCACCAGCTAATTCTTCTTGATCCTCCATGAAGAGATAAACATCATTTTCTTTCTCAAAATCAAGATGGAAAGAGAAAGCATGTTCTATTTCCAAATATCCAACTGCTGAGTTGGTTAGAGGAGCTTCAAGGGCAAGTTTCCCTTATGGGGGAGGAAGACGATCTAGCTGCCCTTAATTCCTGGTAGCATTGCCTTGATATGACTAATTTAGAAATGTTCTTATTGGCATATCTTTATATGAAGGAGCAGAGGACATACCTTGTGCCATTTGTCTTTTCAAGGCTAGCAATTCATTTGCCACCTTTTGCACCATTGGATCAGTGGTGCCTGTAGATGAATATTCAGAAGATGATGAGGGTCTATTTCTATTTGGATCTCTTCTTATCTTCGTTGCTAAGATGAGATCATATTCCACCTCAGTTTCCAAAATTTGAGCTACAACAAGATCTATTTGACCAGCACGTCTCAAAAGAAAACTCACTTTAGGTAATTGAGAATTAATGAAGAAGCATTTGAGATTCTTAGCTGTAGGTCGAGCAATTATAGGAATTTTGTTTCTCAGTTTATCAAACTTGGATATGAAGTCTCTTATTGGCTCATGACGTTATTTCTTCATCTGTGTAAATTGAGCCAGA